>JAPDEI010000072.1:0-142242 GCA_027569055.1 Aspergillus baeticus
CCCCCCCCCCCCCCCCCCCCCCCCCCCCCCCCCCCCCCCCCCCCCCCCCCCCCCCCCCCCCCCCCCCCCCCCCCCCCCCCCCCCCCCCCCCCCCCCCCCCCCCCCCCCCCCCCCCCCCCCCGCCCCCGCCCCCCCCCCCCCCCCCCCCCCCCCCCCCCCCCCCCCCCCCCCCCCCCCCCCCCCCCCCCCCCCCCCCCCCCCCCCCAACAGACCGTGGATATAACCAATCAGCTCTCTTTTCCTGGGATGTTCGGTGGCTCGGACTAGGGCCTAGAGATCAGAGAATGTCCTACGTTAGGCGGTGTTTCCCATCATGGACAGCGAGCTAGGGGGTAACGTACATTCTCCAAAACAACGCCACCGAGACAATGTGCAACGAAAATAATCGGTCTTTCTTCCTGTTTTGCTTCGTCAACCAGCTGGATCAAGGGGCACTGGTAGAGTTAGAGCGGAGCTGGGAAGAAAAAACCTTTTCTTTCTCAGTTCGATGGTCCATCAGCTCGTTGACCAAGTCGTTGGAAATGTCCGTGATTTCGTCAAAAAAAGGACCGATAGCCGCTTCATACTCGAACGACAGGATATATGCGTCGGAGATTTTACCCGAGAGGAGCTTTTCAGGCCTGAAGACATCCGCCTTGGATGTCCACGGTGCTTGGTCGCCGTGCAAGCCGTGGACAAACACAATACTATCCGGGGGGTTTTGGGTAAGTACATTGACTTTTAGAATGGGATGGGCTAGGCTAGAGAAACAGATTGGGAGAGGAAGTGATCGGGGCGATCTTACTCAACTTTGGCGTTGGCCGGTTCCCGAACCGCTCTGACAGACATCTTGAAGATGGATGTAGTGGGAAGGAAAGCTAGCTAGGATATGTAGCAAGCGAGCAAGCAAGCCATTGATGATCCTTTGCGACCCCTCAACGTTATTGACTATACAATGCAGAAGAGGTGAGTGGCAGAGGGGGGGACGACATACGACCAAGGTAGAAGCGTGGAAAATTCACCACCAGACGAAAGATCCATCTTGAGATCTGCTTCCTACTTGTTTATAGTCTATAAGCAAGTCTAGCCTGTATTTTCCCATTACAAAAATTACGCAAAGCGGCTGAAGCACCACGCCTGGCCATTAAGTAGAATATAATAGTATAATATCTAAACCTAATATATAGAGTTCTATCCACTTGTAGATAGTGCTTTTGTTCTATACCACCATCTGGGCTATCATGTGCTGGATCTAAAGGTCACTAGGATCAGATGCCATGGGTTAGTACTAGGCCCGATCATAGGATCGATTCTAGATGCAGTTACAGTATGATATTCTTATTTACGTACCCAAAAATGAAACTATAATAATTAATATGAATTCAAGAGAGTTGGGCCGGATTTTCTAGTATAATTTAAATTTATTTACAGTATACTTATATACCTTGTTAGTCCTAAAATCTTTTCAATAGCTGCGAGCCGCAATATATATATATATACATATATTATGGATAATGAAGACACGCTCACATCGGATGGAAGAGGTAAATACAAAGCCAAGACGTGGCGAAACTCAAGGCCCCGGGAGAGGGGGGGGGGGGGGCGGAGTGGTGTTTGGTTGTAGGTTTGGAATGTTCATGAACTGATAAATCTCCTCTTTCCACTCCATCAGATGCAACCCTTCAACCCGCTCGATGAATTCCTGTTAAGCATATGGGTTATGCCTTCACTTAGCGTGCTCCTCACTACTCCAGAAATGCGGCCAGAGTAGTAACTGGACTTGCTTCCCATGCAGAACTTCCGGCGCCGTAGCCCATTGCACAACAGGAAGATGCCTTTGCGGGTATCTTTTCCGCAGAACACCAGGCCCCAAAGCTGGTGGACAGATGCCCTCGATTTTTAACACCTCTGAATGGAAGGATATGTCCACGGGCGCAGGAAATATATCCAGAAGATTTGAATGATCGAGTATTTACTGTAAACTCTGAAACTAGTGTTCGTTGCGGTAATTTGTTTCATGGACTGAGATCGGGGTGATGTCAGGGCGCTGTGGGGTCTCCCGGTAGAGCTGGGCGTAGGGGGAGACCTCGTAGTGTTTAGATAGAATTCATCTAGTGATGAATCACTTTCTTACATGTTGCAAGTAGTATTGTGTCAGGGTTGTCCGGAACTTTAGCCCATATTGTTTCGTTATGGCCGACGGCGTGGACTAAAGGCTGGAGTTGAAGCTAACTGGATGCCATGACAGCTCCTTGGGTTACGGGAGAAGTACAAGATTCCTACTTGCGTGATGCCCGCACCGACACAACCTAAGCCTCTACTCTGCTCGACATACGTAAAGAACATCGATTACCATACCATTTCAAGGAAGAATTAACCCAACCTAATGATAAACCGTCTCCACAGCACTCAACGTCTTCTCATGGATAACCAACTCGTCCTTCGCCGGCGTATTCCCCCACCTCCGCACCCCAGAGGAAAACAAATCCTTCCCCACAATCTCCTCCCTCCGCGCCTCTAGCTCCTCCACATCCCAATTAACCGAGAAACACCTACCAGAGAGAAACTTCCTATCTCCGCTACATAGCCACACGGCTGCCCCGGTTGCCAGCTCGACGGTGTCATGCAGGAAGGGGGCGATCATGGGGATGCTCGCCACCATGCCCGGGTCGAGGTTGACGGCTGTGATCGCGGGGTACTTGGCGGCGAGGAACTCAGTAAGCTTGGTCACGGCGACTTTGCTGGTTGTGTATGCATCCAGTGTGATGCCGGTGTTTTGCGTTGAGACCGAGGTGAGGCTGATGATTGTCCTGGATTCCTCGGGGGAGGAGAAGGCTTTGGAGACTATCAGAACACCTTTCACGTTGATTTCTTATTCCGATTGTTAGGAAGCGCGTATGCTACACAGGTGGAGAGAGAAGAGTAAGGAATAACCAACCTGGACGGTCCAAAATGACTCAACAGTGCACTCCCCGAGCGTCTCATGAACAAGGTATCCAGCGTTATTAAGCAGTGCTGAAAGCTCCAAGTATAAGTACTGAATAATTTTTACTGGAATTTCGCTGAAAGACGAATTGGATGTAATTTTCTTTATTTAGAGCTCTATATATACATGGAGAAGCCTTAAATGATTTCACCTCTACAGTTATGTAGCATGTGCCTTTCAGTGTGCGGGGTGGCCAGACAAGATTTCCTGCGAGGCACACACCTTCCTACATTCCTCGAGGATCTTTGCTTGCCTAGCAATATCTCCTAGTTTACTAAGGACCTTTTTGTTCCCGTCTACAAACGAGAACACTGCGTATGGAATCTGCACGTCCTCACAGAACTCTTTAACGAGACGTTGAGTCTTCCGAAGGTTGTGACGGGGTATACGCGGATATAAGTGATGAATCGCCTGGAATTGTAAACCACCGTGGAAAAAATCCAACCAAGGCGGACAATCGACGTCCATAGTTGTCCGCAGCATTTTTTGAGCGAACGATTCGTGGACACCCAGGTTGGCTGTCGACATGCCATAGTGGGACAGCGTGATCTGGACGTGCAGCGGTGCCGTGACCATGTGTGAGATCAGGACAAACAGGACGCGATCCCGCCAAGTAGGAATGCTGAGGTAGCAGACACCGTAACCAAACCAGGTCCAGAAGAAAACCTGGCCGGCTAATTCGAGCCAGCGGTGCCATAGTACTCCCTGGCCTCTTTTCCCATGGGTCAGCCCCCTAAGAATGTGGTCCCAGCTCAGAAAGTAGAGATTGAAGCGGCCGAACAGAAGAATCGGGTAGTACAAGTAGTGCTGATATTTGACCGCAAATTGAGCGATGACATCGTACTCCATCACCCTGTTGTAGTAAGTGCTCCGAAGACTGCTGAAGAAGCGGTGCGACAGGGCGAAAAAGGGCATAAGTTCGATGTCCGGGTCGTGTTCGGGTGAGTTGGTCATGATGTGATGGACGTTGTGGCTGCTTTTCCACCAGCCCAGGCTCAGCCCTCCAATGAAATCAGCAACAACGATGCCAATGCAAGTGTCAGTTTGAAAGTCGTGCGTGATTCCCATGTGGCCTGCATCATGGGCGGTAAATACGAGCTGGTGCCAGAAGCAGCCAAGGAACAAGCCGGCGAATCCAAACCAGGACCAGCGTAGACAGAGGATAAATAGCGCAAAGAGTATGGAGTAACGAAATGCTTCAACTGCATACGCAAGGTAGTTACAGTGGTATAACCCCTCATTTTCAATGCGCTTGTTGAGTGCCCGGTATTTGAGTGTAATATTATGTTGATGTTCCCCATGCAGAGGAGGATAATCCGCCTTATCGAGTATGATTTCCTGCTGTGTTCGTGCGTCTAAAACACAGAATCGTGGCTCAGGACTTGATCCCGCGCGAAGTACCGGGCTCGGTGATGGGGACTTGGTAGAAGTTGAATCCCAATGTCTGAAACTAACTTCCTTGTCCTGGGTATAGGACGTTGCAGACGACGGGGGTGAACTCAGTTCATGGGAGATCTCCGACCCCAAATCAGCTGGGTTCTTATCGTCCGCGTCATCGTAGCATCTGAATTGGCCTCCTTGGATGGGTGGAATGAAGTTAACCCATCTTTTGTCGACAGATCCGACCCGAAATCGTTTCATCGCGTGTAGAGTCTTGTTTGAATGAAGTCTTTTGCGGGTTAGCTGCTGCCTACTTAGTTCAGACTAGGACTGTACTTACGCGTTCACTTCATCTGTGGCGTCTCTCCCCACCATGTGCTTGATTGCTAACTCGCCTCCTGGGTGTAATTTGATCCACGAGTCGAGCCTCAGCACGTCGGTGCCGAGGATAATGATAAGCTGGCCATTGGCAATCCTAGCTTCAATTTCCCTTCTAGACAACACCTTTCTTCTGGCCGTGACGGGAACAAACGGCTCGTCCATGGCATAGACGTGGAGCAAGACGGGATACGTAGCATAGAATTATGACAAGAGCTTGGTATAGATTGGGCGCAAGCAGTAACTGACTTTGAAGGGAAACGGTGCTTGCAAATACACACACAGGAGAGGGTGTCGGAGAATATAAAGGGCGGAAAAGAAGGCAGACTGTCATGCCTGGGATCTTGCCAAGGAAACTAGGTACGTACGCACTCTCTTCAGGACACAGTATATTCTCCACTAATTGCCCCGAAACACAGTTTGGATGTCCACTATATGGTAGCGGCTGGAGTTGGAACGCTAACTAAAGGCTAATCTATAAGGGGGGTTGATATACGGAGTACAAGGCATGAGCTGCGTTTGATCATTCTGGGCAAACATGGCTGAGCGTCCGACTCAGAACCCATTTCTTTTCTACGGATGTATCATGTTGAAAATTGAGGTGTAATTGAACCTCAGCCGGCCCTGCTTTGCGATAATAGATAGATTTTGAAGAAAGACGACCATAACTGCGCAATGGAAAAAAAGTCCCCACAGTCCAGACCGGGTCTTTTCACGCGGTCCAATGAAGACGCGCGGCCAGTGGCAATTGGGGCTGTGAAATACCGCCAAGCTTCTTATTTGATGTGCTTGGCGCAACTTGTGTCCAACTTCTTCCATTTACCCTCCTGAAATCTCGTCCCCCAAGGGTGGACGTCCCTGAACCACCCACGGACTCTGTCACGAATGTCAAACGGCCCAGGCAAAGTTGCCTTCCCATCGATTGCGGCCACCAACATCAGACCCCCAAAATAGAAGTAGAGTCGCACAAGGTAAATGATATGCAAATAACCTGCAGAAAAATCGAAATAGGGGTTCGCAGAGAGACGATCAGCCCCACGAGCTGGGAAAATGACCTTGCGATCATTTAGATTAGGGGTCTCATCCTATTTTAAAATATGCGTGGGTTCTATCATGAGAGCTTGGTGTTGAGCGGGGACAAAGCCGAACGTATTCAATGCTCCGCCGGCCATGGGAGGCATTGCCCGGTTCCATACATCTGGTTCCCTTATGAACCCCCAAATTCCCAGAACTTATTGTGGATTCTCCACACACACACCTCTGCGAACTGGTTCACAGATGCGACTAGTAACAGGTACCAGGATCTTTACCGGGCTTGTTAATGTTGCGAGTCTTCTCTGACCAAATAACCGCGCATCCCGCCAGCTACGGCACCAGGGCAAGCCAGGTATACAAAGATCCCTGCCATCAAGCGTAGACTGGACAATCCCCAGTTCAAAACCGACCTATTTTTGTTTCAAAAAAAAAAAAGTTACCTACGTCCAGCGCGGCAAAATCTGGACGAAGCACGGTGGGTAAGAACACGAGTACGAGCCGGGCCTGAAGATCCACTAAATCCTGGTCAAAGCAAATCATTGATAAAAGAATATGTCGCATCCTTAGCATCCAGGTACTTGTTTGGTCAATTTCTATGCGCTCAGCGTCCATTACAATGCACCAAGGAATGTTACAGCCTTGAAAATTTTTGGCCCTGGATGATAATAGAATTATTCCACAGAGAGGATATCTATTTCAACAAGTATTCAAATAAAATCGGCTACCAAAGTATCATGGAGCGCAAAGAGGCCAGATCTCGACATGTCCCAGACAACTAATGGTGGCGCGGTCGGAGACCCATATCAAATGGAGGAGTCGTCTGCGTGTGGATGGATGCGAGGGCTGTTGCCTGGACGAGTTAATCACAAGACATGAGCATCCGCACGGCAATGGTCTCCCTTGCTAAGGCTAGCGATTATTTCTACTACAAGCGCACCTTATTTAAGTGACATCTTGTTCCACCTCATACATCCAGTATCCCGTAGACTTATAACTGCGAATTATACATAATCACGTGAAGAGTAACAGAAGAGGGGAATATAGAATAACAAAAACTAATAGGTAGAATGGGAAAAGCCCTATCTATATATTTTAGCCGCAGAGGAATCCAATTTATAGCCTGCTCCTTAGCATGCAACATTTTGCTCAAAGCACTCACCCTAGTAGCTGATATTCTTGCCGAGTCCCCACCAATTTCACCTATACGTTACTCACCCATGTCTTAGCATCGATTACCCATAAAGCAGCGACATTATCGGGGCTTATTTTACTTCTGAACGGACTTGAAGCCCTGTTCTCCACACCGCGTGGTCGTATGTG
Source organism: Aspergillus baeticus (assembly GCA_027569055.1). Taxonomy (NCBI): domain Eukaryota; kingdom Fungi; phylum Ascomycota; class Eurotiomycetes; order Eurotiales; family Aspergillaceae; genus Aspergillus; species Aspergillus baeticus. The sequence continues at coordinate 7,079 of JAPDEI010000072.1, forward strand.
ATAGAGTCAGTCTAGAGGCGAGCCCTGATTCGAACCGTTCGTTGAAGGGGTACATAGTGAAGAAGAAATACATTGTTCATAGCTTGGTCGCTCTTCTTCCTACCCGCCAACCGGGTAATCCTCGCCTTCTTCATCATCTTCTGCTCCCCTGCAGCCGTACCCGCCACGGGCACATACGTAACTCTCATGGTCGGAGCAACGTTCTACTTCGTGTACTCGATCCTCTTCTGCGGCTGGCGGTACTGATTGAGCCTGGTCGGGGTGGCGCTGCATACGTCCGTTGGGTAGGTGGGCGGGCTCATCGCGCCGCAGGTGGTCCAGGGTAGATATGCGCGCGAGCAATTACCGGGTCCAGTTTATTATCTATACGGTTTGTGCTGCGGCGGCGATGGGCTGTGGACCGATTCTGTGGTGGCTAAGTCATGATGCCGAGGGGGAATGTTTTGGATGTTCGGAGGACGAGGATTCGGGCGGAGAAGGCGGGGGGTTTTTTCTGTGGGGGAGGACTTAGGGTTGTTGGAGGGTGAATTGAGGTGGGTGCTTGCGGTGTTAGCGTAGGAGAGTTGGTCTGGGCAGAAATATACGTTGAGCTGTGGTGGATGTGTGATCAACAAAAGTTCTCTCTTTGTTTCAGGAAGAAACAGTTCCAAGGTTAATAGTCATATTATCTACCATCTACCATGTAGCGTAGATCCTTTGAGCTTTTAAGCCAAAGTAGGTCACCGCATGTCTCACTTCAGTTGACAACGACCTCTGCCTAGTCTCCGGAGCTAAGTCTTTGCAGGGTCGATGAGTTGTGGCTCAACATTTGCCACTGGTTTCAGGTCTCTTTTAGCCCCCCCCTCAGGCTTCTAACCTGGCCTCAGTGGGTCGCTAGAGTATGCGAGAACCAATAATTCCCGGTTTCCACTTGCCCTGCGCCTCAATATCCAGTCCACAATGGTGCTCAGCGTGCCCCCTGGGCTGACCCACACCACATCTTTTTTTAGGCTCTCAGATTTATCTTCCCGCAACTCCCCATGCATAAGCGCATCTCGCATCTCCTGCAGCCAGTGTCCGCAGACAACTGCCAAATGAGGTGAGATGGTAACCACCATGCCCAGCGCGGGCTGGCTCCCGTCATCGCTGCGACCATTGTACCTGCTTTCCGTCGCTGCTTTCCTGCTTCTCTTGACACTGGCGATCGAGGCCCTTCGCCAACACTCACACCGCAATGGCGGCATCGTGAAATACGGACAAGAGGGGGAAATCTCATCGATCGCATATGGAGCGTGGACCAATACACCGACAGTTTTTGCCCTGATTGCGGGAATCCTCTGGCAGGTCTGCGCCCAGGATGTTCTGCGCCTGGAGCCGTACTTTCAACTCGCACGGTCGCTCGGGCGTCGTGGTGGTGCCCCAGCCACTGTGCTATTTACCAACTACCGTTTCGATGCCGGGATCCTTGCCCCGATCCGTGCTGCGCGGAATCGGCATTACCTTGCTGCTTGTATTTCGTTCATGTCTCTGGTACTCGGGCTTGCGCTGCCCTCTGTGCTTTCAGGACTGTTGATACTGGACGTCGCAACTGTGTCCGAGAATATCAATGTGACTACCTGGCCGAATTTAGTTGATGTGCAAACCCAGGAGGATTGGCTTTCGAATGCGGCTTCGTATCATGATCCATGGAGGAGACCTGATAGTGACGACCCCGAGCCAAATATTTCATCGCGTTACGCCGTCGCCCCGATATCAATTGCTATGGAGGTTATGGACACAGTAGACGTCCGTTCCTCGTACCCGGTAACGTGGGAGCAGCCAGTCTACTGGTCAAATATGTCCTGCTCCAGCGCCAGCCTGGCCGGATTTCTGCCAACAATAATCCCTGTCAACAGTTCGAGCACAGACACAGGACGGGAAGCTCGTCTGTTCTTCAACGTTTCCAACATCGAGATATCGACGAAGGAGGCTCAGTGTAGCATTGGCATCGAAATGGAAACCTCTGCGATAGGATCAGATGGGCGTTTCCAGGCGCGTCACTGGGAGCCTGTACAGCACAGCCTGGATTCGCCGTCTTCATCGGTTTTCAACGCCAGTCGCTGCCCCTCTACGGGATTTGTGGGTGTGGTTATCGACGTTGAAAACCTAGCTGGGGAATCAGCAAATTCAAATATCAATGTCTTTATCTGTGAACCGGTGTATCGGCAGGCGACGGCGAGCGTCTCGTATCAGTGGAACTTGACCGTTGCTGACGTCGATGTAGACTCTACCACTGTGAAATCCCTGGCTGGTGAAGAGTTTAGCACACACGCACTGCCGGTGCTGATATCTGCTGAGCTGTCTGGGGCTGTCAACTCGACTGGTCAGGCAGGACGTCCCCGAGTCAGTCTTGTGAGCGGCTCAAACATGGTTAATATTTTACAATACAGGGATAGTCTGAGTCGACTCTGGGAAAGGAAATTTCTAACTACCATCACCAAATTCTTCAACTTGGCGGACCCCGTCCCAGCCAACACAGAACAGGAGTTGATGGCAATTGCTATCACCGTCGCAGCCAGGCCTGCTATGATCGCTCAAACTATTCTCCTTGTAGGATTTGTTTTGCTCCTTTGCCTCGGCTACAGATACCACCGGGGTCCAAACTTTCTCGTCGAGGACCCTGGCCCTTTGGACGCACAGTGCAAGCTTATCTCTCGCATGATCAGTCCATGCACGCTCCAAGCGCTCTCTCACCCAGACTTCCACTGCGCAAAGACTCGAGAACTCCGCCGATGGGCCAGGGGATTGCGATGCGGTTGGACAGAAGCCCACCAAATCGAATTACAGTCGCTAGACTGTGTTCCATTGAAGATCTGCCCGCTGCCCAAATTGTCAGGGCGCAACGATCCGATGCCGCACTTCCTAGTGAAGCCATGGTTTGTGGTTGAATTCATCCTTCTTGTATGCGCCGTCATAACATTCGGACTCGCTTGCACAACCATAGAGTTCAAGGGCTTGTATTACGAGGGAACAATGAAGGTGCTGATCGCATATGCATTCCTGTCCTTTGGGCCACCGGTATTGGCCTCCTTCATCAGTGCTCTCTTTACGTCAATACATCGCAACATCGCGGTAGTCGATGCATGGGTTCGATTACGCAAGGAGATGCTTTCCCGTGAGCAGCTGGCTGCTCCAATCCACAACACTTTCATAACCACCCTCGTGGCCGCTGTGAAATCTCCTACGCCTGTCCTGCCCGTTATGAAGGCACTGTCTCTCATTTGTCTGCTGAACCTTGTGCTTGTGGTCGTGGGTGGTGGGTTATTCGAGCCGCAGCTGAAGACTCTGGTTACTGATGGACCTGACCAAACGATGACTTTCAACCCTTCCATATTCTTGTCCGACGGGTTACAGAGCAACTATACAGACTATCACTCCATTGTGTACGCAACAGCGACGAATACGTCCTCTCGTCAACCTTGGACCTCGGGAGAGCTTTCGTATCTACCGCTGGAAGCTGATGACTTGTGGGATCCGGGCTATACTTTCTATACCTCTGTCACTCGCGGAATCGGTAGCCGCGTGCGCTGTGACGAAGTTTCGCACAACAGCTCAATTTCAGACTCTCTTGCCCGGTCATTTAACTGGACATACACTGTCTCTAGCGGGAAAGACGATGTGCAATGTACCGTGCTATTGCCGTTGCAAACCCTCGACACCAGTGGAAATGTCCTTTCAATCAACTACATATGGGCTTCTGACCCAAATCCGCTGTGTCAGAGAGCATCCTTCTTCGTGTCCGCATCCTGGGGCACAAATACCAAGAATCTCCACTGCCGGCCAGAAGCCTTCATGGACAATTTCTTGATCACATTTAGCCAGCGCGGCATCATTCGCCACTCTATTCCTGCTCCAGCTGTGAACATTTCTTTCCCCCTTCCAGCTGGGGACAGTCCTCTGTTCAGAAATGCCTCCGCCGTTCTTGGAGGATTCAACAGGGGCCTCGGCCACTTTCTTCGCCAACCACACCTGCTCCCCTACGAGTCATCGTTCCCAGACACCTTGACTGTTGAAACGTACCAACACACACCCAACAACCCCAGCCATAGGCCAGGGAAGAATTCTACAACCTCAAAATCCCACTCCCACTCCCACTCCCCATCGCCATCACAACCCGACCGAAACTCTACCGCCCTAACCCACGCAATCGAATCCACCTACCAACAGCTCTTCGCCACCTACCTGTCCCTCCACCGCGATCGCTTCCTCACACGCTTCGCATCGTCCTCCCCCAAAACCGTCCCCGGAAAGACCATGGATATCCTCTGGGGGTTCATGCCCTCGAGGCTGGGCATGGGTCTCGTCTCCGCGATCCTGTGCATCGACGCGCTGACCCTCGGCGCAGTCTTCCTGCGCTATTATGGGCAGTATGATGCGCCGCGGATGCCGAAGTCCATGGGCGCGCTGATACCTTGGGTTGCGCGGAGTAAGGTGCTGGAAGAGAAGGCGCAGTGGGGATACGGTTGGAATGAGAGCGGGACAGGCATACGCCGATCTGGGACACTGCCGGATGTCGGTAAAGAAAGGCAATACCAGTTGTGGTCGGAATCTAGGGACTTGGAGGACGGGAAAGAAAGGACGGTCTGGGTGCTTGATTATGCTGGTCTGCGGCCGGCGGAAAGTGGGCTGAGGGGGGAAGGCAACGCTGAGAGAAAGGAAGCGGAGAGTGTGGCAAGAGAAATAGGAAATAGCTAGGGGAGAAAGCCCTTACTCCGTATATCTCATGAAATCAGCCGAAAAAAAAATCTACAAATATTTATATATATTCTATCTGTGCTTTCGCGGTTTTATCTGTACTCCCCCAAGACTTAGTGTCTATCGCCTACTTTCAAACAGCAACTCACCCAGGGTCATCTTTCCACGTCTACCCACATTAATCGTTGTGGCCGAAACATAGGTGCGCGGATAGACAAGATGCCTGACCGATTATCAATGGGGTTAGGGTCCGAACAGTTAGCGTAGTCTACCAGTAACAAAGAGAGGGCGCATGGGATTTAGGAGACAAAGTTAGGTTAAGTTCACAAGAATATAGTACGCGATGTCGATGACGTAGGAGCTCGGAAAGGGCGGGGGTGATATCATCCGAATAGTGTGACACAACATTAATCATCAACACTTAATGCTGACCCACGCACAGCTAGCTATATATATATATATATATATTTTTCGGATGCTATCTCCACCGTTTGGTATTGCTAGTATACTAAATCCCGAGATATCAAGTTTCCGGAATCGTCAGTACTCACCTACCTACCTACATCCCAACCAACGATGCCGTATCTAAGGCTCCGAGACGGAGCCGAGCTCTTCTACAAGGACTGGGGCAACCCCACCGGCGCGATCGTCACCTTCTCGCACGGCTGGCCGCTGAGCAGCGACAACTGGGAGAACCAGATGATGTTTCTCGCTGAGCAGGGGTACCGCGTGATCGCGCACGACCGGCGCGGCCACGGGCGCTCGACGCAGACCTGGGACGGGAACAACATGGACACATTCGTCGATGACCTCGAGGAGCTCTTCGCGCATTTGAAAGTCAGCGATGCAGTCATGGTGGGCCATTCGCATGGCGGCGGGGAGGTTACTCGGTACCTGGGCAAGCATGGGACGAAGCGGTTCAGGAAGGCTGTGCTCGTCGGTGCCGTGCCACCGCTGATGGTCAAGACGGGCGATAATCCTGAGGGGACGGATAAGGTAGTTTTCGATTCGTTTCGCGAGGCAATACGCAAGGACCGCGCGCAGTTTTTCCTGGATGTGCCTAGTGGCCCGTTCTTTGGATTCAATCGGTCTGGCGCGCAGAAGAGTGAGGGGCAGATTCGCAGCTGGTGGGCGCAGGGGATGCGCACGGGTATCAAGTCTGCATATGACTCGATCAAGGATTTCTCCGAGACGGATTTTACTCAGGACCTGAAGAGGATTGATATTCCGGTGCTGGTGCTTCATGGGGATGATGACCAGGTTGTACCCATCCAAGCGGCCGGGTCAAAGTCGGCGAAGATTCTACCTCAGGGCAAGTTGAAGGTTTACAAGGGGGGGTCGCATGCTATTCATAATATCAATGTTGACGAGGTCAACAAGGATCTACTTGATTTTATCAAGTCCTGAGTCGGATTCTTAGACTTAAGCTGAGAACATTGCCTGTTGTTGGTTATTATTCAAGTTGTTCATAAATCCTATCTATATCAGCCTTACGTCTCAATAGATTATAAAATAGGAAACTTAGGCGCCTGCCGAAGCAGCTCAAGGCCCTCGGGGAAATCGCCAACCCGCTCTTCACGATCATCATCCCACAAAGCCGCAAGAACCAGCCGCTCGCCGACCCAAGGCTGTCGTGAATGCTGCACCGCGTAGTTCTAGTGGCAATCAGGTTAATCCAAGGTGGCCCCAGGGATAAAGATCGAATAACTTACATCAATGATAACCAGGTCGCCCTCCTCCCAGTCAACATTGACCGCACCCTCTTCCGCGAGGTCCAGCAGCGTATCGAGATCATTCACATCCATCGGCGACCCGTCTCCAAATTGCGGTGGCGGGTGATATGAGCCATCATCGCCACGGAATGGGTATCTCGTTGCCCCGTGGTGTCGACTACGGCCCCAGGCGGAGGTTATATTCCCGAAGAAAACCGTGAGCCTTGTGGGATTGTGGATGCGGATCGCTATAATCAAATGTCAGCAAAGAGGTCATATACACCCACTGAATGAATTGGAAGGAAACGGAGAGAGAAGCTAGCGTACCGGGCACGACATGCGTCACACTTAAACTTCCATCAACATGCCACTCAAAGCGCTCACTATGCCGCCTCACTTCAGCCTCAACCTTCCTTCTGAAAGTCTCCTCATCGTCCTCGTCCGTAACATGTTCCCCATACGCACCACGGATACTATTCCCCGTATTCGAAACCAGCTGCTCAGGCGTATACCGATAGGTATACCTCGCACCACGGCTACGCAACTGCTCCAGAAACACCGGCGCGCGGTCCTCTAGCTGCCGCGCGATATAAATCGACGAAGTCAACGGCGTCGCACCACCAGACGCGGGGATTTTCAATGCAGAAAACGTCAACCACGCCGGATTGATCGTCGACCAGCCGTACTCATTATGCGGCCAGATGGGGAGCTCGGGCGGGCCCTCGTTCGCGGTCTTGACGTTGGGCGCAAGAACGGTTCGTAGCGGCGGTCGGCCGACTTCGATGTGCGGATGGAAGCCCAGCGCGTGCGCAACGCGGCTGTAGTCTAGTGGGGTTTTGATGGGGAGGCCGCGGATGAGGATTGCGCCGCCGTGGTGGGTGGCCAGGGTCCGTAGCTTGCCGGTTTCTGTGAATGTGCGCAGCGTGGAGATTGCGGAGGGTATGCTCGCGATGTCCTTGGCTTCTAGGGCAAGGGGGAAGGGGGCGCTCCAGGGGAGGCCGAGGTCTTTGGTGTCTATTTGGCCTTCGAAGACAAAGGGGTTAAATGGGGAGCTTGGACTGTTCCCTCCATCTGTTGCTAGTACCGAAGTCTTGATTGGATCTGTGGTGTCGTTCGTCTGGACAACAGCCGTAGCCGCCATTTTTTACTGGAATAGAACAAGGGCTTAAGCGCCCGCAAAGAGAAGTAACATATAGTTACCTTCATCGTCATAGACTAGTATAAATAAGATTTACTCTTATTCTACTCGAGCTCTAAAAAAATAGAGAGATCTCGGCCGAATAGAGCAAACTCTCTGCAGTTGGAGAAGCTTCAACAAGCACGCCATGCACCCGGGAATTGCAACAGCACTAGACCACTAAGCCTGCTATGATCGATTCATGTTGTCCGCCTAGTCTCCAATTCGCAAGTAGAAGCTTGAATATCGTGCTTGACGCGTGTTGGCGCGGCCAATTACAAGCTTTATTCCAACCGGAGGTCTTTCCATGCTCCGGCTACTGCAAACAGGCCGGGATTCGAAGCTTGGCCCTCCAGGTACATTTAAATTTCCGCTCATATTCTATATCTAAAGGTGCTGATTTTTTCATGCAGAGTTTTGAAACGCAGTACCTGTCCTGCAAAGCCATAGTAGAGATCGAGCAAAATGGGCAACGCAAATCTCTCAATCGATCCAGAGGCAGCAGGAGCAGCAGTGGAAGCCCAACAAGATGTCGGTAAACACGCCAAAGATGGCCCGTTCTATCGCCGCGTTTTCTTCCAGGCAACCGTGGTAGGAATCTGCGCCTTTCTTGCCCCGGGGCTCTGGAACGCAATGCAGTCGACCGGCGCCGGCGGACAACAGTCGCCGTACCTTGTCATGTAAGTTGCATAGCATATTTACAGGAACTGGGGGAATGGGATGTCATGGAAGTGCAGGACTGACTTGTATACACGCATAACAGGGCCGGAAACGCTATCTTGTATAGCATCATGGTTCTGACATGCACGCTGGGTAGCGTCGTGGCTAACCGCGTGGGTCTGAAGAACGCTATGATTTTTGGGACGAGCGGCTATGCGATCTATGCTGCAGCGCTGTACACGAACAATCGGTACGGGAATGAGTGGTTTGTGTATCTTGGAGCCGCTGCTTGCGGTGTCACAGCCGGCGTTTTCTGGGCCGCCGAGGGGGCTATTATGATTAGTTGTATGTTCTACATCATGTGGATTGAAGGACGGATTTGCTGACTTGAGTAGACCCCGTCGAGTCACAACGAGGGCGATACTTGGCATACTGGTTGGCCTATCGAAATGTAAGGGGATTTACGCAGGACCGTTTGCTGAAAGCTCACTGACTGGCATTGCACAGGGCGGGTCTATAATCGGCGGTATTATCAATCTTGCATTCAGTAAGCCTTGAAACTTTACAGCTTGATGTCCTGTCTACTCTATCTAACCAAGCCTAGATTATTCCGGAAAGTCCACAGGAAAGCTCGACTGGAGAACCTATCTTGTGTTTGTGGCTTTACGTACGTCTGCTTTTACAAGTTATTCCCAGCAAGTATCCTAACGTTGAAGCAGAATGCCTGGCCCCCTTTGTTGGATTCCTCCTGTCCCCGCCAGAAAAGGTGGTCCGCAGTGATGGCCAGAAGGTGAAGACACCTGTGAAGATCAGATCTCTCCAGGAGCTCAAGGAGGTGTCCAAAATCCTTATCCGCAAAGAGTTTCTTCTGATGTGAGTGATCCCCCTCCTTCCTGCACATGCGTGCACACTCACATTACAACAGGCTCCCATTCTTCTTCTACGCAACCTTCCTCCTTCCCTACGCAAGCTCCTACCTCACACTCTACTTCAGCGTGCGCGCCCGCGCCCTCGCGTCGCTAATCTCCGCACTGGGCCAAATCACGGCGAATTTCTTCTTCGGCACATTCCTCGACTGGCAACGGTTCACGCTGAACCAGCGCGCGCGCTACTCGTACATGTTCATCATGGCGCTCTTCGGCGGAACCTGGATATGGGCCGTCGTCGTTCAGCATGACTATAGCTTGCATGCCCCGCAGTTGGATTGGGTAGATAGTGGGTTTGGGCGTGGGTGGGCACTTTATATTCTCTTACAGGTTAACTTGTATGAATCATCCTACATCCCATCGTCTTGGTGTTCAAAAGAGGCGCTCTTTGCTAACTACATTCGTCTTTCAGTGCCCTCGCGTACAATTATGGCTACTGGCTCGCAGGCTATGTAGCCGAGGGTCCCGCGGAAATTATTCGACTGACGTCGACTGTGCGTGCCGTCGAAGCCGCTGGCGGGGCCGTTGCAGCCGGTATTAGCTCCACATCTGCGCCGGTAGGTTCTAACTCTAATACCAAAAACTTCACTGAATTTGTTTTCGCTTGTTCTAACTATGAGATGTATAGCTCATTGCCGCTGTGGGGGTGAATTTCGGCTTGTGGGGTCTGTCCGTGCTGCCGACTTACCTCGTCGCGAGGAAGGTTGGCCTGACTACCGATAGAGAAGAAGAAGATGATGGGGTTGAGTATGAAAGTGGCGTATCTCCGTCTAAGGGCAACGCGGAGAACTAAAGACTCACTCAGCGGCTGATTACCACACACGGTATATAGGACGCCTGAGGGGAATGGAACTCGCCCCTTCTTCACTGCTGGGGCTAACGAGCTGTATGATGCTCTTATATCTCTCATCATCCGAGAGGCTTTGTATTTTCTATAACTCTCTGGTTCTCGAGCGACATTCTCCGTTTCCAAACCCTCTCCGAATCAAATGACTCTTCATACACTTTTAGCTCGCTTCTCGCTTTCTGACTGACTTCATTCAAAGTAGTAGGAGAAATCGCCTCTTCCCAGTCGTGCTGCCATGGCTTGAATATTAGGTTGCTATACAGCCCCGTAGATTTGATGCTTTCCTGTGCGCGGGTCGCTCCGCTACCGGGGTTTTCTCTGCCTCGTTGCTCACTGGCTTTGGAATTAGGATGCGTCATTGTGTAGGTAGAACCGACCAATTCCTCTTGGTGTTTTGTTTATCACCGATTAAGGGCGGCAAATGGGGGGACGCCAGCGTAAAGAGTTCTGTACTATCTCAGTACGCGGCTAGGCAAAAAGGGAGAGAAAAAAAAGATTAAGTAGTGGCGAGAATGTTTAGTTCGGATGCACTAACATGTGACATAGTCTTTATAAAGAACCTCAACATATTCCCATCTCAGGATGCGGTGCGGTTTCACTCTATTAAATAAACTAAAGAAGGGGCGCAGCGGATGCACGGAGACACGTCATATCGCCAACTTCTACTACGTTCTGGCGATTTCTCCAAAATGGTTACATCCGCGGATATCTTATCCTTACTCAAGTGCTGTCAATGAACGTTGCAAATTAACGGCGTTGATCCCGTTCCAATAGCAAAAGGCTAACGGAATGAGTGCCTTGCAGTCGTTAGGTTGGTGGCGTCTTTTCTGAGGTCATTGCCGATGGGTGACACTGGTGGAACGACTCATGAACATAAGTGATTGGCCGGAATGTTCCGGAACCAGCCAACCGGCGTAGTTGCCGGGGCTAGTCTTTTGCTTGAAAGGGATAACGGTTTCTTTGGCTTGGGGCTAGCCTTGCCGGATAGCAGTTCCGCGATACATAGCGCTTTCCAGTGCTGTGGCAAGGCCGTTGGCGCACATGTGATTAGTATCTTTCTCCAGTAAGTTTGGGATGGAAGGAAACTATAATGCGCCGTGTAATAATGTCTTCGCTCGCGTCTAGTATTCCGACGCTCTCCTCACTTTCAGAAAACAGCTAAGATACTGTGAGATGAAGGAGGGTTCAGAGTATATGGTTTTAGATCGCCCTGTGGGCTAGACACTGCTTTGTCCACGGTCGCCCCGGATGTTGCGGACCGGGAGATTCCGTTGGTGACCCCAAGCTCCGTTTAATAGCCAGTGAAGGAAGATGGTAGTTGAGCTGAGGTAATGCCGACGGAACCAAAGTCCACGACCTGACACAGGTATCTCTTAACGTCAGCGAAGTGAACTTTGCGAGAATCGTCCGCTTCAGGATGGAGGTACTGCATACGCGAAAAGTTTAACTGTGCAAACACACCAATTGTTACGATTATACAAAGGACACCAATAGAGAGAACTCTCACTCGGATATACGATGATAAGCCCAAGATCCCTGTCCTGACACCTTGTACACTCAGAATAGGAAAAAGAAAAGACCAAGACAGTAGCCATTCAGACACCAACACTTGATGTACATCCGCGCTTCTCAAAACAAGCACAGATGACCCGGTCCACGACTGTGTCCAGTATGGCAAGGGTCTTCGATGGTGGGGAAGCCTTTTCCTGGCGGCTGACTGAATACGCATCGTTTCGGATGATGGATGGGCCATCGAAGACCACGGATACTGGCAATCAATCCGATGACCGCCACCCGCGGGGGAGAAGCGTGTGATCTTCCAGAACGTGCTCAAATCCATATTTAGGCTATTCGGCGCATGAAGACTGTTCCGAAGTATCGTCCGATTAACCTGATGAGACTTGCCCATGGGACTGGATCCGCGAGTGGGAGACAGCAGGCAATGGAAGCCCTTTGGTGCGAGAAACATATTGTTTCAAGCGGCCAGATACAGACTATGGCAAGTCGGGTCACTAAGATAGATCATGCATTTGCGTCTGCGAGGGTATATTTAATCGTCCCAGTGTTAAATGTGCTTAATATGACATACACGCCCATGACTTTGGAGAATGGTATCAGGTTATAGAATTGGTAATTGTTGAGCAAATATATAGCTATCGTAACAGTCACAAAAAAAAAAAAAAATAATCATGCGAGTGTCTGGTACTACTCTAGTTCTCTCCAGTCATAAATGTTTTCATTCAACTAATTACCTACACTTGCTCTGCTCCATTATGCTCATCCTTAGTGACAGGATTATCCCGTGCCACAGAACGTGATAAAACAACGTCGGTACGGCACATAGGACATGTACTCGATCTGGTTAAAAACCACGGGTCCACACATCGCGCATGAAATCGATGGCCGCAAGTGACAACTCTCAAATCCTCCCCATCGGCAAAGACCTCGGCGCATATCGGACAAGATGGGCGGATATAGCCCACATCCACATCCTCCCGCGATCGGGAGATAGTCCTGCCAGGGGCTACCTCCGTAGTATGAAAGCTATTGTCGTTCGTTCGTCGTCGTTGCCCTTCGGTCCCTGCCTCCTGCCGGCCAGCATCCCGGTAGTCGGCTGCTTCGATATCCGATTCTTCTCTCTTTTCGCAGCCGGATGGGCTCCTGAACTTGACAAGGGGGATTGTTTCCAGTAGTTCCCTCGTGATCTCAGTGACGCGAGCTTGCCGGATGTGGATGGCTGTGTTCACAGTAGGGATCGAGCGGTGGTGCCGCTGGCGGCGAAACGTGTTTAAAGCGATGACAATCGCGGCCACGATGCAGAGGGCCAAGATTGGGATGACATACATGTACCAGCTCCCTGAATCGTGTGTTTGGCCTGAACTCGAACGGTCTGATAATGCCGCAGCTGGGCTGTTTGATGCCTTATCCTGTGCAACATCCATGATGCCACTTGCCTTTGGTTGTGTTGGACACGAGATAAAGAAAGTAACTTGGGATTTCAAGGAAAATCACGCCGAGGAAAACGGGGCCTCAGTAAACAAATAACGTTGTTAGGTCAAGGTAGCTCCAATTGTGGTATGGTTCTTGTTTTTGGGTAGAAATACTGACAGGTTTATAACCAGATAAAACCACTTCACTTTGATTTCTCCTAGGCTATCTCCGGGATACATGTATATCTAAATGCGTGCGTCACATTCAAACCTGCCAATGGTCATTGTTAGTTGCATCATTGTGATATACGAGCACATGCTCTGCGAACCCTGAGGCGAGACAGACACAGAGAATGCCATTTCTCCGCAATCCGCAGACTTCGTTCTGGACAGGCCCCGGGGCGTCGGTCATATATGTATTGCAGGCCACGGACCAATCTACTGAATGCGGCACATAAACGATGCAGGTCCTCAAAGTTCATATTATGCACAATACCTGGGTTTGCAAACGAAGATATAGAATCAAAATCGATTCTAGACCATTATGGCCTTTGGTTCCGGCCTAACCCTACGTCGGAACCACCGGGCGCAGCAGCTTCCCGCTGCCATTGAATAATATGCTGCAGCAACATGACGTTGACATGACATAAAAGTCAATTGTTTAAGGTTCTAACTTGGGATTTCTCAGCTTACCGGAGATACGTAGTATGGTTCAAATGGCCGTGAATTAGAGGTAAACAGTATCTTCACTATTATTTTGTGGGACGAAAACCATTCCATTGTACTGGAGTGTGTATCTGCGGCTCAACGACGATGGGATAAGCCTACACATACAACAATGTATGGTCTTCTGTTACGACATGGTTCTTTTATTTTATATTTTATTTTTTATTTTCTTCATTCCATTTTTAAGCAAGCGCCGAGTAGCACACGATATGGCAGCCACGTTGAAAGAAGAAGAAGGATCGATGGAGAGATACTGCCCCATCGAGGACTACTATCTAATCCGAGACATGCACACCGGTGTGCTCGTGAATAAATGCGGAAGAATTGACTTTAACATACTTGCCACTACTGGACCCTCCATCTCTCTTTTGCCGACCGTTAGACAAAGATAAATGCGGCCACTTTTCAATGTTAATCTCCCTCCCACTGCATCTACAGTATTGCGCACAACGAGCGTATTGTTAGTCGCTTCCTTACGCAGATTACAAAGGATATCTTGAATGAACACACGCTTCTTCCATTGGGCAGATAATGCTCCTTCCATTCTTATCCCTGTTGGAATATGGACCAATATTCACCCGAACAGACATCGCCGGCGCAGGGAGTTGCTCAGTTCGTAGCTTCTCGCAGGCAGCACTGGTTGAGTTCAGGGCTCAAACCCTAGAGGGGATCAATTTTCTGCTTGGCCAGACAAGACTTTCCCGGGAGAACAGGCCTCCTGATGTGTATCCCTAGGCGGATATGCTTTCGTTCGATATCATGTGTCAGATTACCCCAGTGCGGAAATCGAACGGTACAAATGATCAATACTTCCGCCCTGTGCAGAAGCGGAAGAATGCGGGGTTTCCCTGCTGGTTTTGGTCCCAGAAGCGAGGCAGCTACCAGTTAAATTGGAAGCATTGTGCGCGATGGATATTGCGAGATTCTCGCGAGACGGCACCAAGGGAGCCTTCATCAGCCAAGTTCTTCTCTTTTTTGTATATCCCTTTTGGAACATATACTGTCAATCCTGCCTACGATAGGAGGGTCTCAAGGCCTTCTTAGAATAATGGACACGGCAAGGCCCGAGCTGATCTCCCTCTTACCAGACCCACTGCCAAGAGCTTTGTGTAACTATTCACATTCAACCAACCGCATTCATCGTTCATAAGATGTTTGACGACGAAGTCAGACAATTGAAGACGTCATTGACTTTTTGATTCTCATCTTTCACAAACTGCAGAAGAGTGTCCATCAGTATCAATAGGCAGAACATGAACTCCAGCAGTTCTACCCAACTTCTCGAATCTACACTTGGGTACTTCAGGACCCTGGCAGGGCGCGAGCCATCTCACGGGGCAGGGGAGGGCCGCGTTGAAGTGAAGTACAAATTCTACGTCTCTCTTACCTACATCCCTTTTCCGGGGCGTTCATGCTTTGGTCCCATTTTCGTCAATTTCCCCAGAGGCTCATGCGCACTGTTGCTGCCTGGCTTGCACCCATTTAGTGACCTAGAAGAGACTATGTCGTTGTGATCCGAATATGGCTACCACTAGTCTTTGTGCTTCCTCTGCCACTACAAAGCCAGTGCGCGATTCAGAGGCAGAGGCAATGGTTTCCGAACTTATTGAGTCCGCAAGTTGCTATAGGCAAGACAGCTGCGACTTGCTATCCTATTTCGCGGATGATCTAAAAAGGATAGCTCTGGAAATATTGCATAGAGGCGAAGAGAAAGAAGAATATCAGATGTTGAATCTTGCAAGACGATGTCACCAGCAAGCTATCACATGCGGGGGCCTTTTGCATTGCGATCGGTTTCTCAACCACGTTAGACAAGGTACTGCTCGACAGTCACCCATCAATCTCCAAACCTCGAAGAACTAGGTGAAATCTGACTATTGTTCTCGTTCTAGAGGAGACCTCTGTGCCTATATCTATACGATGTGCCGATCACAACCTCAAGCACGAGGCGGCAGTCAAACAGGGATGGAACAACTTTTGGAATGAGGCACTATGCAACTGCCCAGCACCAGTTCTATTCGAACCCCACGCGTCTCCGCTATTCAGCCCCCATGATTTCCAGTTGGACAAAATACCCCGTTATCTATTTAGGACCTTTGACCGAAAAAGCTTTGGAAGAACAAACGAGAACATAGTGGCTTCGCCAGCGAGTGAAATCCGCACAGTAAGCAGCAAATTCGACATTTTCAGTCTTGACACAGACCTCGCAATGTCCATCCTCGATAGACACATGAATCCCTGGAGGGTTAAAGACTACGATAAACACGCACCAGATAACCTTATGTCCTGGACTTCGTCGTTGCTATATGCACTTCAGTACGCCCTATACAGGCGTCATCACTACGGCTGCGCCTCTGACGAGATCAAGATCTGCGTGGTTGACACGACGAAGTTCGACCGAGGCCAATTTGTCCATGCACGGCGACTACTTCAGGCGTACTACGATCTGGTCCGGCAGGCGGACATGCGGCAGAATTTCGATACGCGACTCCTTGTCTACATCTACCAGAACGGAGAATACCTGTCGCAGGGGGCGCTGTATCATGCAGGCCGGTCCTGTGTGATCTCTCTGGCAGCGCTCGAGGATTCGGGCCTTTATTCACTATATCCAGAATTCGCGGTTCCGGATCGCCAGTCGAAATGGGCCATCACGGTCGCGCGCCTTCGCAAGGTATGGACAGAGCAGCATGTTTTTTCAACCTACAGAGAACTGCAGGTGGCGCTTTCATTGGCAAGGACCTGTTTCGTGGGCTTGAATGTCTTGGAGATAGCCATCATATTCCTGTCTTTTAAGAGGCGTAAACTCAACCGAGTTCGGGGTGGTAAGGAATCCCTAAGTTTTATATGTACATGCACACACGATTGACCTCTAATATCAAAGCAAACTCAGGGGGCGACCAGAACTATCTTCAAAACCTTGAAGAACATATACCCGAGTGGGGGCGTAAGCCACAGGAGGTTCGGCAATACCTGGCTGCCTTGCGCGTGCTGCACCCCAATCCACGGATGCTTGGTGAATCATCAACAAACGGTATATACACTAAGATTGGAAGTATTGCAGCTGAAACCGATGGTGGGTTGATCCAGGTACTTCTTGAGTGTTTCTCAGTTCTGTTATAATAGGTAAGATCAGACGATATTACGCGTCCGTGTGCTGTCTTACGGCGTTTTGACAAGTTTGTATACTTGTCTCTTCCGATACCAGTTAGATGAGCGCCTATGATTCAATAAAATGAATTCATCATGTGTAGGCCGGTGTACCTAAATACCGCCTAGAAATAGCAAGCCCTTAGGGAAGAATGCTGACCCCCAAAATCCCCGATTTACCAAGCCGAATGTTGACGTAGAGGGACATGTGCTTTGAGACAGATAACTATCAAGATGCGGCCGAAGCCATGTTATAGAGGAGGCTATAGCACACTTTAAGCTAAAAGTTGGGCAAGACGATGATTTAGTTTCTATAGAGGGCTTGTTTTGTTGTACGGATAGTACGATGCATGCCAATGGCCTGCCATTGCACTGCTTTGCGTTTTTCCTGATATTGCGCTATATACGGTGTGGGGGTATACAAGCTCCAAGGCCTCAACTAGCGCCTCATATATGGCCCTATTTTGAAGACCCAAGCAGCGAGGTGGGCACTGTAAATCCTTCTTTGCCCTTAGGTTCATTCCGCCCTGTGGCCCAAATATGCACCCCCCTACCATGCAGGTTCCCATATCCAAAGAGGAGGAACTGTTTTTGATGGCCAAATCCTTTTATAAGCCTGTCTCATGCACACACTATCTTGGTGTTTCCGTTAACATTGGCGTCGGGCTTTCATCCGGGTTTCCTAATTTGGATTAGAGAAGTCGACAGGCATCCAGCCACCGCTGCCTACTGAATTTGATATTTTTGTGCCAGGGTTCAGCCCCTCGAAGTTAGCAATGCGTGCAGCAATACTTCTCTCGATATACTGTCGTTCCCCTCGCAGCTACCATATGTCAATATGTTCGGAATTTCCTGGCTACTACCTTTCATCATTTTTATCCTCGCTGTTGTAAGTAACTGGTACATACCCTCCCGCCCTCGAGACTCAACACAGCCCTCAACAGCAACGCACAAGGATTACAAACCCGCACGCTCGCCCTACAATGAGGAAGAGATCGTGCAACTGATAAAGGATATCTACCGCACATACCTTCAGCTCAACTACATCCAGCGATGGGAGATCATCTGGCCGCCGCGGGAAACCGGACACGCGATCAACGAGGCGCTCTGCGCGGAGCTCGGGCTCGACCCCGCAGTGGTCTCGCTCATGAAGCGGATCCCGTATATCACCAGCTACTCGGTCGCAAAGGACATCGAGTTTTTCACCTGGTCGCGCGCCATGGTTTACACCCTCGACGACGAGATCCGGGGAGGCCGGGATCCGTTTTTCTTCGAGTTCCAGGAGCCGCGGCTCGATCATCTCTTGCCGCATGAAATCACATTAATCTGCGACGGCGACGAAGGGAGCAATATCATACTCGACATCAAGGAAAATACAATTCGCGTTGAAGGCTTCCACGGCTGGCCGCCGGGCCCCGATGCGCCCGTCGACCACGAGTACGTGCCGGAGCGTCCGGACGATGAGAACCATTATCGCAATTTCTATCCACACCATGCGCCGACTTGGCTTGCGGGCTGGTTAGCCAAGATCAGAGCTTTGGAGGTTGTCCCTGTGAATCACAATAATGGCTATCGGACACTGCACAGCGAAGACGAGAAGACGGTTTGTACCATTCCAACTTGAAGCAAAGAAAGAGAAACAGACTACAGCGTGCTAATACTGATCCTATTGTATAGGGCGCAGTGATAAAACAGATCTTCCAGGACAAATATGGCTGGCCCGACAACTTCCGCGAGGCTGCGTGGAGACGGGCAGGGTGTGGAATCACCAAGCAGGTCTCGCATAGTCATCTCGACAAAAAGGAGGTAGTGCTCAGCGATATTGACTACGGCGCGTACGAAGAGGGTGACGACAAAGATGCGTTGGAGTGCACTGGATCTGTCATGTACGCAGAGGAGATTGATGGGCCTCGCGGGGGGCCCTTGCGATACCCTAGTTTCCTATACAGTGATGCTGTACCAGTAGTCTAATGAACAGACTTAGATTGAATTGTTACAGTCAAACACACCCGAAGTAGAGACTTTTTTTTTGGGGTGTGGGGGGGCATCGGTGGGAGGGGTCTATTTATACATATTGTGTAGCAAAAAACGGAGGTTGCACAGACTCAATCCGCGCAGGCGCACTTTTGCCAATTCTTTAATTTTAAACTGTTCTTATCCTTGGTGCATTGATAATACTTCACTGTAAGAGTTACTGGATCCAGTTTGACGGTAACGAAGCCCGTATCTGGCTTCTCTATCATTCCGTAATCGTGTCAACACATAGAAAGACGAGGTTGTTGAGCATAATTAGTAGCAATAGTATAAAAAAGATCGGAGGCCTCTCAACAAAAACACCAAGTAGTTGAGGCCAGCCGGTACGAAATCCGTAAACGGTGATGCGAACGGTGAAACCCTGTCTATCACTACCTAATCATTAATTTCGTTCCCGATTATTCTACTCAACGCCGAGTATAGTACAAATGACCACTGGCCGCTCACCGTCGAATGCCCTACTTATATGTCGTAGGTAGGGCTCAATGATTTGAGAACCCCCCATTCATCTGAAAAGCTGAATCTCTTAAGAATTATTGTATTTAGTTGGAATCCTTCTCCTATCATGGCGAGCCAGCGTTTTGAAGAATTGCTCGAGCGAAACAAGTAAGCCTGCCTACAAGACTGGGCACCGATGAAAGCTGATATGTTGTATAGGAAAATGCGTGATAGCTACGAGGCGCCACCGCTGCTAAAGGATATAGTAACAGCGACTCCCAAACGGGGGACCATCTGCATCAGTGAGTTATTACTGTCTTTCTAGTAGACCTTGTTTCGAACACGGCTAACTTGTGTAGTATCTTGTGCTGATGCACGCGCCAATCCAGAGGAATTTTTTGGCCTAAGGCGAGGAGGTAAAAAGGATCCTACCCCATTGGGATGCATGCCCCTCCCTGCTAATCTGCATCCTATTTTATTATTATCAGAAGCCCTAGTAGTCCGCAACGCAGGCGGTCGAGCCGCGGATGCCCTGAGAAGTCTCGAACTCATGGGGACGATTGGCGCTATCGACTTGATCGTGGTAGTCCACCATTCCGGTAAGTACCCTAAATGACCCATGCAGTCACAAATGTGAAGAATGCAGTCTGATTGTATCTAGATTGTGGTGGACTATTCACTACGGACGATGAAGTTCGAGCCAAGCTCTGTGAAAGATCGCCCGCCCACGCCTCTACCATCAAGGACAAGTGGTTTGGGTCGTTTCAAGAGTAAGTGGCATGCATATCATCTGACTGCACCGTTGTTTAGCTAGCATATTGTATTAATTGCATTGGTTAGCATTGGTCTTGACGATAGTATTCGTCAAGATGTAGACGTGATTAAGCAATGGCCTTTCCTACCTGCAAAAGCTCAAGTCGTGGGGTATGCTTATGCAGTTGAGACAGGAGCATTGAGGCAGGTCGTTCCGGGAATAGAAGCTTAGCAATGCTATGGATAGGGGTGAAAAATATAACTCCTCTTATCGTATCCCTGGTCCCTTCGCCCGCTAGGAATGGGCCTCTAGAATCTGCTCAGATGGTGTCTAATGACTTGCTGCTTCGAACTTAAAGCATTGTAGTTCAGGAGAGTATTCAAAGGTTCCTTCATACAATGATTTTTACGTATCAGATACGGGACACTTTCCTCAGGTCGCGAGACCGGGATAAACAAATCTGATGGTCTACTTCGCCTAGTGGCGAAAGTTAATTGCCTTTTTGGGGAAATTATTGCAAAGTCTGGAAAGTAGGCACGACTATAGCACCTACAAACATGAGCCGCTACCATTTCTGCGTGCCCCCAACTATCTCCGACAACAACCTCTCGCACCCAAGGTGGCTACCTGACACTAAACGGTGAAAAATCTGTGATTATCTTGATGTCGAAGAGCAAATGGAACGGAGCGGCTATGGCATCCTCTCCTACACCTGGGGTCGGTGGGTTGACTGGAATAAGCCGGCTGTTGACATCCCAGAAAAGCTACAATGGTCGCTTCCAACTGTGCAGAACATGCCTGTAAGGCTATCCCGACGAGTAGTTGAAAGCATGCATCTCCGCTTTGTTTTGTTGGATTGGATGTGCGTCCCTCAGAGACGGTACTTGACGTCTGAGCTCTCAGAAGCCCAAAGGGAAGAGGTCGGTAAATAGATGTAGGTTTTTTTTTCCATCTTGCTTATACCCTCTCAGACACCTGGCCAGGATGCTAATTACAACTACTCGCGGGGCTATTTATGTTGGGGGCGACTAAGAGCGTTGCATGGCTTCATTCCACGACGCGGGGCGAGCACTCGGAGGTCGAGATGTTACTTAAGAACAAGGTGCCAAAGCATAGCCTTGACAAATATTTTCCCGCTGTTAAGTCTCTCGTCAGCCACGCGTAAAATAAAGACCATTTGCTAAGCTCTGGATGGACACTCCAAGAGGGGGTTATCCTAAGCGAAGGTATTCTGCTGGATCACGCAGGTAGGTTATTGAGAGATGAGCGGTTCTTTCACAACGACGGGTGTGCCTCTATTATTGACCTTACCGCCGGGCTGGCAACGTTTGCGATCCGGATTGCTGCGGCCTTTATGAATATCAGCGAGGTGAATGATAGTGGTGATTACGATGAAGTGGTCCAGTTCATCCATTGGTCCGACGAGAACCGTCAAGCGTTTGCCATATTCTTGTCCTTTCTTGTGCGCTCAGGGTTAATTGCATACGCCAAGAACTAACCGCGCTACGGCGTTGAAGAGGACGAGTGCTGGTCGTTACTAGGAGCGCTGGGGCTAGGCAACATTACATCCCCCTTGTACGATAGCGGAAAGAAGATGGAGCAGGTAAAGATCACCTTCTTTTTCATAGGTGAATTTATGTCATTATATGGAAGGTAAGCCGAATAAATCAGATAAACAAATTTGGTACAGGCATCCATTCATAGAGTAAAACCCCTCTCTTTCAGGCGGAATTTGAGCGAAACCATGAAAGCACAAGTGTCTTGAACAACACCAGAGCGAACATAATCAATAGTGAGATACTAGCTATACATCAGGTTCATCTGCTGATGTACTTATTCGCCTTAACATTTTACATAAAGGATGTGTCACATCACTATCCAGACCTTCAAGATAGCCCTTGGCATCTATGCACAATAGACCATCGGCAAACAGTGAAATTTCTTTCGCACTCATCATGAAACCAACCAGCTTGAGCTCCTCAGTGGGTGTTTGACAAAAAATGCTGTCCCAGAGAAGGCCCCATCTGGATACCGCCTGTTTAAGATAAGGCTTCTGACATATGATTGTTCCACTTGCAAAAGCAGAAAAGATCATACAATGCAGTGCTATAAGGAAAGAAATATTAGTCTCACATCTCCAGGACTTATTGATACTAGAACACACCACAAATAACCACAAATAACCCAAATATGCTGGTGTTCCGAAGCAGCGGATTGGTCAATCCAGCCCAGGAATCGCTGACGAGAAGATCAACAATCTCCGCGAGCGAGGGAGTTTGATCACTACCAGAGGCACCAAGAACCCCCACGGAAGTGTCTCCCGTAGAGAACCGGGTTTCGCTACTCGGGAGATCCCCAGTGCACTCTATAATAGTGACTAGAGGAGTTGATCGAAAACAAGCAGCAAATTGGCCATCAAGTGACATTATGTAGGCGGCAGTCCTATTAAATTCATATTAGTTATAAACTCTCCCGCTTATCTATTCGGATATACCTGATAATGCTTTCCCTCTGACCAAAGCTGAGTCCATCAAGCCTTGGATTATCGGATTTATGTTGATGTCTGACCTGAAAGAGCGACAAGGATCGAGCAGCACGAACTAACATTGGGAATCGCTGGGTCATGGCCCGTCGACGCACATTGGCAGGGTTTTTGCCTGTCTGTAGACATACCATTATAACCGCAGCCTGTAACGTTTCGATGGCAGCCAAGATCTGTTGGCCTTCGAACTCTTTGTCTATGCATCCTGTTTTGAAGATTGGCAGATTAAAAATATAATCCTCTGCAAGATCAAAGCAGCCAAGAGCCAAGTCGTATGTGTCCCTTGGGTAAGTAAGTGCCCCCCCAACTAGAAAAAGCGTACATAATAGAGGCAAACTAGCGGACTCAAGTTGAAATGTAGCCTGATGCAAAATTGGGCAGTGCCGATGAAATCGATGAAAATATAACTGCGAGAACTCGGTTAAATTCGACTGTGAAAATAAACCTTGATTTATGGCAGTGTCTAAGTGACATTGGGACTTCTCTCTTAACGAGTTAGTCCGGTCCGCAACGAGTCGCAATTCTTTGACTATATCTGTAGAGAAGTCTGCTGAGAAGGTTGACTCCTCTGGTCGAATGTCGCAAGATATAAATGAAGGATCGTTTGAAAATAAAGACTCCAGGCCCTCAGGCATGAATGGGAGGTCTGCAAAGCTATCATTGAATAGGTCGTACATCATACTCTGTGGCGGGAAAACGGCGGGCTCGATCCATTCAGCGGGACTTCCAGGATTTCGATCAGCTCTTCGTCTACCGGACTCAAGTGCATGATAGAAATCAAGACATGTATTGTCGGTCCCGAAGCAATGCAACAAAAATGGAAAAGCAGATTTTAACGACGCACAAGGGGGTGACGATACTAGTAGAGAAGAAGTAGTAGAAGCGGCACCGTCATTATGGCTTCCCCCTTGATACTCAGAGCCGTACACCAGGAACTTTTGGGATAGGTTGGACTTGGGGGACGCTGTAAGCCGAATGTATGTGCATGTCTGGTTGTCCCTCCGGCATGAGATACATGGCATATTCTTGTCGCATGCGAGCTTTGCGCTAGAGCAGTAATCACAAGATGTTCGGGGTTTCCCACGTCGCCGGGCTCGGGGCAAGGGTTGGCTTTCCCTTCTCCGGCATGTTTTGGCGTGGCGACGCGCGGTATCACTGGAAGCCGAATATACCTCAATAAACTTGGTCAAGATGATGGGGGCAGGTGTCCAACGCACAGGCGTAAGAATGATTTGTTGCAGAAAAAACAGCTATGAGAGCGATCTGAGAGATCTGCAAGACGTTAGAAGTCCAAATCCAACGTATCCCAATGCATAATCTTCAGAATAAACTGCTAATTACTCACGTGATGCCCGATGGCGACGCAGATGGCCGCTTGATGAAAAAGCTGTGAAACAGGTGCTGCACTGGTAAGGAGCAACCATAGCACCAGAAATTTCCAGTAGATTAATGATAATGCAAGGTAGGAAGTGGATGTTGATTTAGGATAAGGAGCAGATCACAGTCACCACTATTTGAGCGGAAGACAACGGACGACAAGGAAGGTTGAAGTTCAACTTTATGGACCTAGATGTCACAAGAATGATTAGTTTCATAATCAGTGTCGAACTTGGGAGTCCAACGTATTGATTTGTATCAAACCTTTGCTGTATGACCTACTTATATCGAGGTCTCTGTTTCTTCTATCTACACGTCACGGAGCTATCGACGGAAACCCCAAACCAAAAATGAGACGAATATTGTCATGAACTGGCTGTGATGCGCAATTTTTCAAACCCCGGACGAAGAATGTCTTCCGGAAATTCCGCTGACAAACAACCTTTCAGCCCCCTCCCGCCGCGAGAATGTGGAGGCAAAAGGCCCAGCCGGAGAAAACCCACATGTTCTTTTTCTGACTCTGGTTTAGCAGAGTGATAAAGGCCCACAGTGCCACTTGGTATTACACACATGGCCTAGAATCGAGGCTCTTACATCGTAAGATCACCTCTCTTGTCAACTACTGGAACGCCAGTGGTATTCTTGGTGTATGGCCGGTACATGGCATTATATGCTTCAGGCGCATTAACCAAATGCAGTGTAACTAGAGCGATTGCAACGACTGCCTTCTCATCACTTAGTTTCTAGGAGTGCTGGTGGGCTTCCAGAAAAGCAAATATAGGGAACCCTCTGAACGAAGGCGGCCCTCACACGGAAGTAACGGAGTTCAGCCTTCTGAACAAATGACGGCTCGGATTCTGATGTGGGTTTTTCCCGATAGGGCTCTTCGGTCCATTAGTCGCGCTTTTTTCTCCATTCCAATCCATTTTAAGGCTCCTATTCGCTGTGTATCGGGATGATCGATGCTTGGCGAATATCTTGTGCCCAAGAAGGGTCTATTCTGAATGACCTTTGCGTTGTACGTGATTTACTCTGCATAACTTTTCTTTTAAAGTCCGTTCTTCGACGTGGCTTCAGGTTTGCTTGCTGGGCTTCTTACCCGACGGCGGGAGACCCAGAAAGATCATCCTTGCCGTCTATCTCACCGGACGATGGCTTTTCAGACCGACGTAATTATATTTGAATTGTGCTTCCTAAATTTAGCCTCTAGCCCTTGGTATGTTTTTGCTTTTTTTTTTTCACAACCCCTGTGTTTTGAGAGAAAAAATAACTAAAGACACTCAACACTCCTGTCTTCGATAAGTTACCAATAAGCGAGAGCTAGCAAGTTCCCATTTAGGCCTCGGAAATAAAACCTTATACAGATTCAGTACCATATAAAGTCATGGAATCTGGAATGCGGAAAGGAGTCCTGCTCTGGTGCCTATGCTTGGTCGTGCGTCCAATTGATGTTCCTAGATCGTACATGGGCTCATGGAAAGGCTTCGCGTTTATAAACAGTAAAAGCGGGTTTCTGATTTGCTCTCTCAAATGGTCATCAGGTTTAGACTAGGCCTTCGGCCTCTACTGATCATGATGTGAGACCGGCCGGAGTCCCAGGTCCATTTTTCGTTTACACACCTGATGGCGCTACTTGGTGGGTCTAACCGGGTAATCGGATGAGTTGATTCCAGTCCTTGTTGTTATATAAGTCATATTAGTCCGTATTTGAAAAGAAGCACAATTTCCTTCAAAAAAGATAACTGGTCTCCTGGTATAACCGCCCTCCTTGTCCTGCTAATAGTCCAAAATCAAAAGAAGAAGGCCAGGACTGCACAGTGCAAAAACGCTGAGCCCAGCGCCTTCATGAAGCTGTCCTCCATGCGTAATGAGGGCGAACTTCGGGACACAGAAGCTACCAACTCCACCAGTGAAAAACTTAGAAGTTCAGCGGAGACGCAACAACCAGAATCGCCAGAGGGTTTGCCCCAAAGGCCGTTGTCGACCTTTGTGTCAAGTGAGGGCCATCCGTCGCATCAACAAGAAGCTGAGGATTATGTTGTTGGATTTGATGGGGACAATGACCCTTTGCACCCGCTGAACTGGCCTATGAGGAGAAAGTAGGTTCAAATGGTGTAGCGGCAACATTATTCTAGAGCGCATATACTTACAATTCTGGTCCAGGTTGTACATTACGGCCATACTCAGCTATACCAGTCTGTGCTCCACATTCGATTCCGCCGTGTTCTCTCCTTCTGCCCAGAATCTCGCCAGCCATTTTGGACTCGGCCTCGAAGTCGCGATGCTCTCTAACACCCTCTACATCTGTGGCTATGCTACGGGTCCCCTGATTTGGGCGCCATTTTCTGAGCTGCGCGGCCGCAGACTACCCATTCTTATTGGCATGTTTGGATTTGCCGTCTTTAATACTGCAGTTGCAGTTGGAAAAGACATCCAAACTGTTATGATTTGTCGATTCTTTTGTGGTGTCTTTGGTAGTTCCCCGTTGGCTATTATTGCGGCTGTTCTATCTGACATCTGGGATACTCGCACCCGCGCTATTGCCATGGGAGTGTTCTCTAACACTGTCTTCCTTGGTCCTCTTCTAGGACCTTTTATTGGAGGATTTCTCAACATGTCCTACCTTGGTTGGCGTTGGACTGCCCATCTACCCGCGATTATGGGGTACGCAGCCTTTCTTTCAAACTTGTTCCTTCTAAAGGAGTCATACACGCCAATAATCCTTGTGTCAAAGGCCGCAAAACTACGTTACCAAACCAAGAACTGGGCAATTCACGCGAAGGTAGAAGAAAAAGATATTAACTTTCAAGAGATGGTTAGGAATTACTTCTCCCGCCCGCTCAGAATGCTGATTCAGGAACCACTTCTTTTGGCAGTTACTATCTATCTAAGTTTTATCTACGGCCTACTTTATTGTTTTTTGACTGCCTACCCACAGGTCTTCCAAGGCCAATACAACATGAACCCCGGTGTTGGCGGACTCCCACTCCTTGGCATGGTTGTGGGCTTGCTTATCGCTGGAATGCATGTTATCTTCTCAAGCAGGTCATACAACAAGAAGCTTGAAGCAAATGGGGGCGTCCCCATTCCAGAATGGCGTCTCCCTCCTGTAATGCTGGGGGGTATTACCTTTTCTGCTGGTCTTTTCTGGTTCGGGTGGGCTGGTTTTACTGGCACCGTCCACTGGATGGTGCCAACTCTGAGTGGTCTTTTCACTGGATATGGCCTGTTGGTTATCTTCATTCAACTGTTCAACTACCTCGTTGATACGTATCTCGTACTGTGAGTCTATTCCCTCCAATACCAAACCCCGCGCTCTCTTCGAATTGGAAACTGACATGTATTTCACAGTGCTGCATCAGCCATCGGAGCAAACACTTTTGTCCGTTCCCTGGTAGCTGCAAGTTTCCCACTGTTCTCTCGACAGATGTTCCAAAACATGGGTATCCAATGGGCATCTACTCTGCTTGGATGTATTGCCGCGGTTCTTGTCCCTATCCCATTCGTCTTTCACTTCAAGGGCAAGCGCCTACGGATGAAGAGTAAGTTTGCGCCTTTCGACCACGCCACCGAGAACCGGAGCCAGGTCGTCTGAACAATACTTGAGCAACATTTTAGCTGTAAATTGTATTGAGTTTATATAAATCTGCTCTAGAGGTACAAACGAACAACAAAATGACTTAGGATTAACGAGAAATATCAAGCTTAGCACGCTTATTTCCTATTTTCCCGAGCTGGTCACTTTCGTGAACCCCTGGAAATCATTCCTCAATACATCCGCGCATCTCATCTGGTAGGTACGGAGACCACCCAAGTAATTGAGTTGTTCGACTGGCTTACCAGGAATGTTGGCTCCCATGTACCATGATTTCGCTAGCGGGAGCAAAGTCTGGTTCGACAACTGCTGTACTTCGTCGCGCCAGGAAGCCTCCGCCTCCTTGGTCGTATCAATCGCGATGACTCCCTCTGCTTCCATCTTCTGGATAATCTCCTTTATCCATCTTCCTTGAATCTCAATGCAAGTGGGGGCGTTAGAAAATGCAGTCGGAGCTTGAGCCCCATAGGGGATGAACAAATTTGGGAACCCATTCGTTGTCATACCAAGATACGTGAAGATTCCCTTACTCCACTTTTCGGAAAGTTCGGCGCCATTCTCACCTTGGATGCGGATGTTTTTGAACCCTCCGGTCACGGAGTCAAATCCCGTAGCAATAGCAATTACGTCCACTTCATAGAGAGTGCCGTCTCCAGTCACAATGCCGTTGCCTCGGATTTCCTGGATTGGATTGTCCATGAGGCTAACTACACGGACGTTAGGTCTGTTGAACTGTTCGTAGTAGTTCTGCTCCAAGGATGGCCTCTTGGCCCCAAAAGGATGAGGGGGCTCAAGAGGGGCCAATATATCCCTTTTCTGGGGATCATTTATCCGAGCTCTGGTTCTCTTCGCCCAGTAGTCATAAGCCTCTCTGTTTGCGTTCGGGTCGACGAGGATATCTTGATAGTTCCCTGACCAGAAGCTGAACCCCCCTTTTTTGAATAATTCCTCGTACACGGCATATCGTACCTCCGGTCGGTCGTCGAATGTATTCTTCGGAATACTCTCAAAGGGCAACCCTCCATATGAAGCTAGCAGCTTATTGAAGCGCGCCGTATACCCTGCTTTCGAACTTCTCTGCTCTGCCGGGTCGAGCGTCTCCTGGGCCATAGGAAGCGCAATATTAGGAGTACGCTGAAATACAACAGTTTCAGAAGCTTGTTTGGCCCAGTCCTGGATGATCTGAACACCGGTTGAGCCGGTGCCGATGATCGCCACCCTCTTCCCGTACACGTTGACGGGATGGGTGGGCCAAGATGAAGAGTGATAAACATCGCCATGGAAAGAGCCAAGATCCCAATCTGGAGTGTATTTCTGCGACGCAAAACCTATACAAGGGATCAAGTACTTAGCCCGTACTATCTTGTTGTCGTCCGTTTTGACTTTCCAGATCTTTTCCGGAAGGAAGTCGGCTGATATCACACGGGAGTTAAAAACGCAGTCTTTTCGTACTGACAACTTCTTGTCCACGTGGTCAAAGTAGGCTTGTAGCTCCTGCTGCGCGGGGTACCTCTCCGTCCATGTCCAGTCGTCCCACACACGCTCGAGTGAAAACTCATACCCTGGAACGGGGCAGTCAACGCGTGCGCCGGGGTACCTGTTCCAAAGCCAGGTGCCTCCAATGTCTGGCCCAGCCTCAAACGCCTTCACACGGAGACCAAGTCCATCGCGTAGCTGGTGCACAAGGAAGATGCCCGAGAAACCAGCTCCGATAATGACTGCATCCAACTCAAGAGTTTCTGCTGACTGGACGAGGGTAGGTGAGACGGAGGATTCTTTGCTATGTTGACTTTGGTGAGGCAGCATGGTCAAACAGAATGCGTATAAGGCTTCTCTATGTTTCTGGGAAGATTATGTTGGGTTAGTAGTGACGAAGGGAACCATTAAACCTGTCGTCTTCGCTTTATTTATCTTTCCGAGTGCGTCTTTAATCAAGCAGACGAAACAAGGCCGGTCGTTCTTGAAGAAGAGGAGATTTCTCCTCAGAGGGGACAGAATCGCCCAAAGAGCGTGCTATACCATTGCTTGCCCCTGGGTGCGCCGAATCGGAATATTCCCACTCCCCGTCAGCCATTCGGATACTGCCCACCGGCCCGGGACGCACTGATTGCTAGCTTCCCCTCATTTGCGGGGGAGTCTTGTCTTAGTTATCGTACAGTGGGGTTGAGTCAACGCCGCCCCCCGTCATTCAATGTGATGGTCCGATGGTTATACGGAGTACCTCAATGCTGGATGCCTACTTGGGTAGCTCTAACATGTCTCCAGCTCTCCACCAGTCGGAGACAACCCACAGAGTTTAGCAACCGAAGAGAACTTCGGGGTAGCGCGGGGTGTGCGGGGGCTCGGCCTTGATAGTTGTATTCGCTCTCTCTGTCTCTCTCTCTCTCTCTCTCTCTCTCCAACGGCGGCAAACTTTTCGTCTCGACAAGGTTTCTTGCTTACTGTCCCGCGTGTGGGGATGTGTTGGTGGATTCCCTTCATATTTCGGAGAATTAAATTTGTCTGCGGGGGTTTCGCGGGCCGGTATTATTAATTGACTATAAAAGCGTCGCTTCCTACCAAAAGATGCCACTAAATCATTCATAATTCTAGAGTCGTCATATCCTTACTTTTTTCTGGTCGTCCTCGCCACTATACTCGTCTTTTTATTTTCTTATTTCGAGATGGTTTATCCAAGTCCTGTTGCTGGAGCTGAAAAGCTGCCGTGCAAATGGAGCAAGACGGAAGATCTGGCCGGGTACGACATACCAGTCCGTATGGAGGGGGAGATTGGCGATGTCATCGTCCGTGGCACCATCCCAGATTGTTTCGATGGTACCTTCTACCGTGTTTGTTCCGATCATTTCACTCCACCATTGGAGGGTCATAGTCCCCTCGACGGTCATGGGATTGTGAATGCCTTTCGAATCCACAAGGGCCGGGTCGACTTCAAAATCAGATATGTTGAGAACGACCGCTATAAGGTCGAGAGACAAAGGAGACAAAGCTTCATGACTTCCATCCTCAACCATCCTCTGGGCGGTCACCCTTGTGTTCAGTCTGTTATAAACCAAACATCCAACATCAATGTATTGTACTGGGCTGGGAGATTGCTTGCACTAAATGAGAGTGGCCCAGCGTACTCTATGGACCCTGACACTCTGGAAACCACTGGGGTAGACCCATTTGGCAACCAGATCATTACGCCTGGTTTCACTGGGCACCCAAAGATTGATAGCCATGTCGGCCAACTCGTCACATGGGGCATTGGTGTTGGCTCGAAACTTGTGTCTTATTCGATTGATCGACAGGGTATTGTTCAAAATGCCCACAAAGTTGACCTCGCTCGCCCAACAACTATTCACGATATTGCCATGACAGAGAATTGGATTGTCTTTTGTACTTGGCCCTCTAGGTTCAATACGGAGGGCAAGCCCGGAGAGTCTGTCTTTGTATGGGACGACGATCTCCCAAATACCTTCGTCGTCGCTCCTCGCTACCCTGACAAGCCCCTTGAAGGCTCAGGTTGGAAACCATACGAAACCCGTACCTACATCCACCCTATGAACTCCGCCGTTATCCATACCGCTGGGGCCGGGAGCAGGATGGCAAGATCATCTTTGAGGGAACTTGGCCTCACGATAGCATTTTCTCGGAGTTCTGGGCCAGGACGGATGCGAAGAAGGCTGCCCAAAAAACGGTTGTTGACTTGGCACGCTTCGAGATTGACCCAAAGGTGCCCACTGATTCTCAAATTTCCGACCCTTCAGTACTTGTTGCCATACCCAACGAGTTTCCTCGCATCGATGAGCGCTTTTATTGCAAAAACTACAACCACATCTTCATGAACGTTTACCATTCAGAGGAAGGAGGTGGTGAGCTAAAGTCCCGCATCTTCAGCGGCCTCAACGCCACGGCTATGCTCGATAAACGCACTGGTGTATTGCACACCTACTGGCCAGGTCCGGACTGCAGGTGCCAGGAGCCGGTCTTTGTTCCTCGTTCCGACGATGCTCCAGAGGGAGACGGCTTTGTCATTTTTGCCGTTGATCGCATGGCAGTCAATCTCACTAGCCTCGTTATCCTAGATACAAATGACTTTGCAAATCCAGTTGCGGTCATTGAGTTGCCATTCCGTACGCGAGCCCAAGTTCACGGCAATTGGGTCGATGCTCGAGAGCTGAATGATCAGCCATTAGTTCGCGATCCTCCGCTTCACAATATGGTATGGAAACTATAGGGAATATTGCCCGGCGATCACAGTCAGCATAGACTGGTAGAACAGCAACCTGTGAGACCCTTCGTAAGTCCCCGTGCGGATTTCGTGCCTCTTTGCAGAGGGTTTTAAACGATGCCACGATCAAACCAGCTGGCCAAAACAAGAGCTGGAATATAGGGCGTTAATTGACAGTGATTCCATAGAATACTGTACTGACGGATACTAGGACTATTGTTTTCTACGACTTAGCCATGAATCGTGATGTTGGGTTACTCTATCCTACAGCTCAGCGGAGATAAAATCTCTGCAGCGACCATGTGCTGCTCCCACGGCTGACTATCTATCTACACCTCAACAGTCACGTTCTCTGTCTTTCGATTTTCTTCCCAAAGTTCCTGTCTTTAACAGAATGTGAATAATTATCATAATAAAATAGCCGTGTTGGGCGTCTACTGCCGGGTTCCAATTTAGTTGAGAAAAGTAGGAAAACTTCTAGAATATCTCTAAAAATTCTCTCGCAGTAAGCCCATCCTATATGAATCCCTCAGCTCCCTTTGTTCCCCTCTTACAACCCCCCCTTGCCAGTAGCGAAGTCGGCGTAAGGGAAGGCGGGGAAGTGGGGAAAAAAAATAAAGGCATCATTCTTGAAGCAAACATGGGCGTTAGTGATGTGGATATGTTGGAGACGCTACATGGTGTTGTAGCCACGTTCAAAACCGCGTTTGATCGTGTGTAGTTTATTAGTATTGCTTTTGGGGCCGCGGCGGTCGTGGCTAGTCTCGCGATTGAGGATTTGGCGGGCTTGGTGGATGGCAGTGTTGCTGTGGGTTACTTTTAGTCTGATCCAGCTGGAGGTATTAGTTGCTGAGAGCCCTTTCAGTTGTTCGCCCCGAACTGGGCCTAGAGGAATGCGGAATGAATTACCGGACATCCCGAGAGAAGGGAGGAAAGAATATCAGTATTGACAATTTCTTTGAACGTGAGTGTACACTATTGCGCGGGAAATGCGATGCTGTACAAATCTGAGAACCACATTTGAGGTATACAATGTCGGCTTCCAACGGTTACGGGTATCATTTAAGTAGTTGCCTATCTAGGTTTGGAAGCTGGTTCTTGTCTATCACAGCTTTGGAACAGAGCAGTCGGCTGGCGCTGCTCTTAATATACCAGGGGCGCAGTGGGATTTTGCTCAAATGCATTAACATGGGACATATACCAGCTAGAGGAGGTGCAATCCCACCTGCAGGTCAGAACAACATTAGCCAACAACCGCCAGCATGCGAGCCACGCAAGGATACGGCCCGCTGTAGCCTGCCTGCAGGGGCCATGTGTAGTCACCTGTATAGCTATACCACCAGTTGCAACGATCAATTAAGCACGAGTACAAAGCGGGGAACGGGTGCGGGTGGTGACGTTATCCAGAAGTGGCTGAACCATCATCTGATCACGCACCCACGGAGTTATATAAGCCCCAGATCTAACTCGTTCGGAAACTTTCATCCATTATTGTCTGCGGGAGATATTGATTTATCTTATTACTCCCAACTCAGAAGCAGAATGCCGCTGGGCAATTACGGCGTCTGGAAGTCTCATCCAGTCAAGTACGATGTTGAACGTCAGGCCAGAAAACCTCATCTGACTCTCTATTTTCGCGATAATGGAGGTGGCAACTCTCATGCCGCCATAAATATTAAGTCTGGAGACCAAGAGTCGCGACTTGTATACTGGGTAAATGAGGATATGAACGACCACCCGCTGGAGACGGCCCTGTCGGGTCTTAAGACCGGCTTCCATCGCTTAGACGATAGCGATACAGACCCAGACCCAAGCGGCCTACGCCTTGATTACATCCGAGGTAATCTCTTTGACATGAATGCCGGCCGGATTCTTCCGCACGACATCCATCGTCCGAACAATGATATTATCGATGTCCTGGAGCCTCGACTAAAGCAAGCAATATATGAAGGGGCTGCTGTGTACATCTTCGGCGAGCAATACCACTCCAAAGACGGAGTACACAACGTTCACATGAACCAGGGTAACATCGACATGCCGCGGTACTCGGGTGAGAATGGAGTGTTCCAGGACGGTGCCCTTATCTTCCACTTCCCAGAGACTGATAAATGGATCGGGCTCTTCCTCGCCTTTGCGTCGCAGGCCGTGCATACTAGCGAAGACGAAGGCCAGGCCATACTAGTATCAAGAGTAACGTGGAAGGACCTCCTGCTCGATGACCTTGTCGAGAATTCAGTGGCTATCCACCAGGCTCTTGTGAATCCTCCTCAGGGACAGCAACAGCAATTCGTTACCCTGACAAACCTGACAAACCGCAAGCTATCGCTTGCGCGTTGGAGAATCCGCAATTCTGAATGGGGACAGCAGGTCCTTCCGAAGGGTGCGGCTTTAGATGCGAGAGCTACTGAAGACTTTGCTATTCCGCATTGCCAGCTTTCTAGAGCTGGAGACACTATCACGCTTCTTAATCGCGATGGACTCAAGGTCGCTGGCGTCAGCTATAGCTCTCGTATGCAGAAGGGGCCAATCGTTTTTACAGGCTAAGGTTAACAAGCCACTTCCTTACTCATGCTCATACTGTTAATATGTCTGTATTTTACTTCGTCAAAAGTAATGCCATCGTGGAATCGGTTAATATTACAACGCTACCAAATGTCTTCGCCACAAGTGGCCATCTCTCGCAATACGGGCAGTCCGTCTCAAAAGTTCTACAACGCTACAAGTCTTCCTTTCTTGGAGAAACCCCCTAATGTCGCGCTGTATACCGCTGAAATAAAGCTGTGCATAATACGCAGAGCACGACGTCAGCCAATCGATGCTCTAGAAACTTGGTGGATCAGGCATCCATGCTATGGAGGACTAGCTGAGAAGAGCCGCCTCGACCTTATTAATCCTGCGACACGACATCCTACAGTATTCTATGCTCCAGCGCCCACTGACGGTGTAGCGTGATTGCTAGACATAGATATTCGCATAGATGCATTGGTCCCGTCGTTAGGTTGTCTCAAGCCTCTACTGAGCGTGGCTGCTTTCTCTAGTCCTCTACCACTATGGCCCATTATCCAGTGGAACTCAGCCCTGGGGAGCCGTCAAGTTATGGCAACAACTCAACTGCTGGATGCTCCGCAACGTGCCAGGGCACAGAGTTAAAAAGTGGGTTGAAAAAGTCTACTAAATTTAATACTAGTATTTACAATACTCGTTTCTTCCTTGGGCCGTGGGTAAGAATACGAATACTACCAGCATGCTGATACAGGTCACTGTTAACATACTCCCCGTATATGTCCTCACGTGCCTTATATACGTCGCGCTTTGACTGATTGGCGGATTTCTCGGGGATCTGTGGTCATCGAATGGTCAACCTATAACTCGCGTGATATCGCCAACGCGTTTCGGTGACTCACAGGGGTACATAAAAACAAAATCTCTCCCGACTTTCCGCACGACTCTCCACAATCTGGTCCTAAACAAGCATCTTGCCAAGCCTGTCGTCGATCTTAGAGATGCCCAGCTTCTTAGCCTTCGTGCGGTACCTGTACTTGAGAGCTCTCGTAACGATCTCACGCCTCCTCTTGAAGCTCCTCACCCCGCCACTTAAACCAAGACCAGATGATGTGTTACACATCCCATCTCGCGACAAACACCGCGCGATCAAAGCCCACGTCTACAAGCCACCTCTCGAGAACCCGGAAAGTAAACCCACTCCGGTTCTAATTAACTTATGTGGAACCGGCCTCGCGATCCCATTCCACGGCATGGACGACGACTTCTGCCGCTTCATCGCCAACACAACCGGCCACACTGTGCTCGACGTTGAGTACCGTCTTGCGCCCGAGCACCCCTTCCCCGCGTCCCTACATGACGTCGAAGACACGGTCCAGTACGTGCTCGTTCACTCGAATAAGATGGAGAACGCCAACGATGACGCCTTGCCATCCCTCTCCATCTCCGGATTCTCATCCGGCGGCACCCTCGCCCTCGCCGCATGCACGACCCTCCCGCGCGACACATTCAAATCGCTGATCGCGTTCTACCCGGCAACGGACCTGTCCACGGACCCGAGTTTACGGAAAGCCCCGAAAACCGCGGGCGGGAAGGAGAAGCGCTCGCCCTTCTGGACGCGCATCTTTCGCGAATCGTATATTCGGGACATGGATGCGCGCGATCCACGGATTTCGCCTGCATTTGCTGATCCGGCGGTTTTTCCGCGGAATATGTTGGTCGTTACAGGGGAGCTGGATGCGTCGGCGCTTGAGGCGGAGGAGTTGGCTGGGAAGATGAAGACTGAAGAGAGAGAGGTTCTGCTTCGCAGGATGAAAGGGTGCGGGCATGCGTTCGATAAGAAGCTTACCGGGGATGTTGTTGTGGAGGCGAGGAAGGAGGCGTATGAGCTTGCCGCGCAGGTTTTGAACTAAGTAACAGGAGCTGTCTAGTTAAAGTAAAGATTGCAGAAGTTGTGTAAGTGGATATAGGAATGAAATTTGTTATGTACGACACTCCAGATAGAGCCAAGAGGTAGTAATTGCAATCTCCATCCGACCTAGATTAGCTTGATTGCAGCGGTCTACACGCTCCTGTCCTGTTGTACCGAGTTTAATTTAAACCGGGAATGACTCAGTGTGTATTATTTTGATGATATCCTGGTCCAATCTATATTGACCAAGGTCCAACAACACCTCTCCGCGTAGAAAACGAAACCCTTGGCGTGACAGTCCCTGCATGAGATGCGCAGATGGTTGGTTGATAAAATAAGTCACATGCAAATCGCGGGAAATCACTTTATTTGCGCCAATTGAAAAGCGCTCTCAGTGTTGGATATTTAGCGAACTAGCAAGTTTAGCCGCATGTCTCATGTTGGACCCTGTTAATTTATCTTGGTCCTCATCAATACAAATTGAACCAGCCTCCCTCATGCGGCTCCAGCGTTCTTTGCCTCTCCCCCACCACGCGACCAATTCTCCAACCCCACAAAATGTCCATTACAGCAGCTGCAGACCTCGCCTTTACCACTCCATACGTCCAACCCAACTCTTGCTGGGACCTGGTCGGCGGCTCACGTGGCAGGACGGTGACTGACGGGACGACGTATTACAAAGAAGCCACCGATCTCTACACAGAGTGCCTGCCACCAAGTTGGAGGACTATCCCTCCCGAGAGTCGCTACTCGGCGAGTCCGGCTGTCTGCCCCATCGGATGGAGATACTGGAATATCGCGACGAGCGAGGTGTCGTCTCAGCTTGTAACGACGGCCTGGTGTTGTGACTAGTAAGGCCTCCCTAGATTGTTTTCTTTTCTGCCTCAACATTATATCTTGTGACAGAACAGAGCACTGATGTTCCATTAGCTATAAAGAACTTTACCCATCCAATGACTACCCGCTAGACGGGTATTCGAAGCCCTGCGTGCAGATCGAGGATGATATCTACGTCCACATTCCCTGGCACATCACCTGGCAAGAATCCGATGTGCCAAATTTAAGCTACCAACCCCCGACTGTCGACCCCGGCATGATTATTCCGACCTGGTTACCTGGCATCATCGGCGCTGGGCCTCCGGAGCAAGTGCCCCTGCCAACAGACACTCCAGACGAGCCTTCATCCACAGCAATCATCTCGGAGAATTCTCCCTCGCCATCGCCATCATCCCCCATACCATCTACGACAAATGCTGGTCCGTCGTCGTCAACGCCTTCTTCAACTAGAACACCTGGCAGCCCAGAGCCAGAGGAGAGCGACGGACTATCACCATCATCAACTGAAGACGCAACACCAGTTTCGACCGACGAGCCCTCTGTGCCGCAGGAATCTCCCACATTCACTGGCAGTGGCGTGTCAGCCTACCAGTCTATTACGATATTTTCCGGTCTAGCTAAGCTAGCCGGATGGATTAGTCTGTGTACAGGACTCACTGTCATGCTGGGGTGGTGAGAAGAGGAGACAGGCGCTATTAAAGAGTCGCAACTGGGGATGATCGCAGAGGATAGAAACAATAGTAAACCATGTTTCTGAACCATACAGGTTAACTTTGGCTTGCTTGTTTGCGATATCACCACTTGATGCTGATAAACCCGTGCCTACAGCATCTTAAACAGCTACCAGTAAATTTACCTCTACATACAACGTTCCCAAGGCGCACATACATGAGGCGAGGCGGTCTGTAAGCTTGGGAGATTAGAGGCATTGCTACACATCATTGAGCTGGCCTGGAGCTCCTTCAACGCCTTTTAATGGGTATCTAGCTAAAGTCGCAGCTTTACCTACAGTTTTAGGTACGTTATCCATGCTTCTCTAGTTGTCCGTCCTTATATAATATTCTCCTCTGGGCTCGACTCCCGAATATACCTTGGATTTGGTTGACGAGTTCTCCTTTGAAGACAGGATCGCGAATATATGAAGAGAATAAATTTGATTTCATATTCCCTGGTATTACTTCATAGTATAGCGAACAATGCTCTCATCCTCCTTTCGTAGTTTTTGATTTAAGGGAACCCGATAGCGATGGTAGACCTACGGTCTAGTGCTAGGAAATTGAACTCCCCAGGTTATTCTGTACTGCAATCCCGCAACCCGCAACTTCACCGAAGATCTTTGCACTAGTCTTGTTATAGAAAAAGTCGATGGTATATTACTCCCCGATTGGCCAGTTCGCTTATGTTGACAGTGCTTGTATGAGGATCCACTGGGGGCCAGTTAGTGCTTACAAGACTACATCCCTCGCGCATTTCCTCTTCGAACACACATTCGCAAGTATTCCTTCTCTTCCACAAGGCTGATGGCCAAGAAATAAGAGTACTTATCTTCATTCAACTATATACATTAATCCCTTTCAGTATGGGCGCGGAATCTGATTTGCAGGCGCCAAAGCAGGCGATCACTTTGACCGTTACCCGAGCAAGGCAGTTCTC
The DNA here is from genome assembly GCA_027569055.1 of Aspergillus baeticus. Taxonomy (NCBI): domain Eukaryota; kingdom Fungi; phylum Ascomycota; class Eurotiomycetes; order Eurotiales; family Aspergillaceae; genus Aspergillus; species Aspergillus baeticus. The sequence continues at coordinate 45,774 of JAPDEI010000072.1, forward strand.
AAGACGAGCCCGGACGGGCTGTCGAACGTGCCGGTGAGTTCATACATCTTACTTTACGGATGATCCCATCTTAGTGGCTCGTTATTAAGTTTAGTTTACCCAGTACTCGACGAATCAAGTGCGACGAGGCCCTCGGCGCCTGCGCCAATTGCACAAAGACTGGCCGCAAGTGCGACGGCTACGATGTACATCGGATCCCCCGAGGAGGGGGTCGCCCAGAGGCACCCACAGTTGCACTCGAACTTGTGAGTATGATCCACACGGCGCAACCTGCCAAGCTCCAGTGGCCAGTCACCTCCGACGAGGGACGGTGTCTGTCGTTCTTCCAGCACCGCTCAGTACCACAGCTGGTGACGTACTGTGACTCGGCACTCTGGCAGCGCTTGGTCCTCCAGCTGTGCTACCTGGACCGAGCTGTCTTTCACGCAGTTGTTGCCCTGGCCGCTGTCAACCAGGCACACGAGATCACGCAGCAGGCGAAGCGGACTAGAGGAGGAAAGCGAGCGCTGCTGCCGAGGAAGAAGCAGCAACGGCGGGATAAATGGTACCTATTCGCGCTCGAGCAATCGGGCCGCTCGTTTACGATCTTGAACAAGCGGTGCATGTCGCATGATCCCATGTTCCCGACTATCATCCTTGTCTGCTGCATCCTATTTACAATGTGCGAGATCCTGCATCGCAACGTCGGCAATGCCATCTCCCACGTCCAGAGCGGCATTCGGATCCTCAAAGGCATGCAAGTCCAGCGACAGCCGTCGGGGCTAGGCTTGACTTGTCCGAGCACGATTGAGGAATGCGTCGTCGAGACGTTTCTCGGCCTTCAGGGGAGCTCGGTCTTTTATGGAACTCGGGATACCCTCCACATTGACATGAACTTGGTCTTTGAGCAACCGTACGACCAATACCTGGAACGCTTCACTAGCCTAAAGCATGCGCGAATAGTTCTTCGGCCCTTGTTACACACCCTCTTCCCCTTTATTGCGAAGTGCATGGGCGCCTCCGATGCCCAGGTCCAAGCCACATACGCCACCCTACAGCGTCAACAAGGGCTTCTGCTCTCGTATTTCACTCGCTTCCTGCACCTGTTCGAAACCTTCTGTACAGAAACCTACGGCACATCTACTTTTACCTCCATCACAGCGCCCAAAGTGCAAAGCAAAGACCTCCGCCTCGCCGAAATAACCCGCCTCTCCGCACTGTATAGCATCCACGCCTCCAAAATCGCCCTCTTCCCCAAAACACATCCGCTCCCCGCAGCCCTCGCGCACGACTGCGCAGCCCTAATCGCCGCCGCCGAGAACACCATGCGCAACTTCATGCTCGGCGACCAGCCGTCCTCAACTAAATCTCCCTCACCACCAACACTCACCACAAGCCACGAGATCGTGCCCGCCCTTTACATCGCAACGGTCCGCTGTCCAGACTACGGAATCCGGTGCCAGGGCATCCGAGCGCTACGCGCCTGGTCGTCCGAGGAGGATTTCATGAGCGCGTCGCTGAACGCGGATATCCTCGAAGAGGCGCTGAAAGTGGAGCTGCGCGGGTGGTTCTCCTTGCGTGGTGCAGGTGGTAGTGAGCTGCCCCCTGGCGTGGTAAATTTCGAGACGGATGAGAGCGGGCGGGACGCCGTAGCGGCTCGTATTATGTATAGAGCTGCTGCTGGTGGTTGTGGTAGTGGTGGTGACGGCGAGAGAGGCGACACAGGAGAATACTGTGTACTCTTGGATCTGGGGAGGAACGAGGCGCTTGTTGATGAGCTGCTTGCGGTGGGCAATGCGCGCACATGGCCGTGTGTGCGGTCGTTGGGGTTGTTGGATCATGTTGAATAGCAATTTGGATAATGAAATCCTATTTACGAACCATCTATAGACCATTAAAAGGCTTAACAATGCAATGCCAAGACCAAACCTTGATTTACTTGTATTCGATTTCCGTGTAAGATGGTGTCGTTTCGTAGTGTTTTATATGCAAATTAGTCCTTTACAGCAACTAACTAGCAGTCACCGACTCGGCTGAAGATCCTTCCAGAAGTTTGGGGAATCTAACAGCGATACCTAGACCTTCAGGGTTCCTCGGCCCAGGGAGTTCTACGCCCACTTCGCCTGCGTTGCCAGGATGTTTTTTTTTTTTTTTCCAGACCACCACAAGATTCCACTCCCTGCGAACAAAGCTTACACAGGAACAAACACTTAACAAAGACTCGAAGTTTCCATTGGCTCAGCCGAAGTATCAGGTAACTCATATACACCCCGCATGTCACCCATATCCCCCTCATGCTCAAACCCGAACCTAAACCCTACCCCCATCCGCCCCTCCATCTCCACCTCCTCCTCAGCAGCCAGCTGCTCCCGCGCCTTAGCCCTTGCACAGTCCGTGCGCTCCCGCGAACAGATTCCGTGCTCAGGATACGTCACCGGATCGTCGCAGTGCAGGTAGTGGTATGTCCGCGAGCGGTACCGGCCGCACCGGATACAGCATAAGAACGGGGGACCGCCAGCGGCTGTGCCCGCAGCGCTGCTGTGGCTATATAATTCGGTGCAGTGGAGGCGGAGAGGAGTCGGGCGTGGGTGTTGATGTGAGTGTGGGAGGCCTGCTCCTGCTCCATATCCTGCTGCTGCTGCTGTCCCTGTCTGTGTTCCGCGCGAACTCGTTGTCACTGAGCTGTCTGAGCGGGATCGGGATCCAGATCCTGCTGGCGTGCCGAGTCCTGATATTGTTATGACGTGTCCCGCTTCTTGTGGGTGGTTGTGGGTTGGTAGTGACCACGTTCGTGGCCTGTTTTCTCGTGTGCGTGGGTTTGCCCTTGTGTTCGTGCATGGCCTGGGTTCGAGGTAGATGGGGCTAGAAGTTGAGTAGTTTGCTCTTTTGAGTTCAGGAGTTAGTCATCTGGTTGGAACGATGGATGGACGCAATACTCTGACGGGGAGAGGCAGTGCTTACCGGTGTTGAGCCCAGAGCCATGTACCGTTTACCCAATGCATTTTTCGTTTGTGCCTCCCTTTTCAGCTCGATCAATGACAAGTGGAAGAGAAGACGTAGAGATTTGTGTCAATGATAGATCAGATACCGAGTATAGCAGTTTGAGCCTGAGTAATGTGCATAACGAGACCAACGACGGCCCCGCGGTTTATATAGGCGTGATAAATGCATCCGCCAAGAGGTAAACACCGAGAAGCGCATGCCGTGCGGCAAATAAAATCACAGAATTAATGCTTCTGAAACAGTTTTAAATCCCGCAGAGTCCCAAATTTCCAAAACAGACCTGCAAGTATGTTGGTTTGTTTGGGAAGTTTGAAATCTGTTCCCCGCCGGCTCAAGGGAAGCGAGCCCCGACAGACAGGAGGGGCAGTGCCCTGTGCTGCCCTGGTGAGGCCAGCATAGTCACCATATGCTGTCATTGAGGGCCCCAAGTCCATCTTTTGTAATTAGCGTCATGTTTGCTGCACCCGTCCTATCCGTTCCAGGGTTACAGTCGAATTTCACTATGCAGGTTGTCATGCATGCAGGGCGTTTTTAGGCTCCGTTTAGCGCCTGCCTGGCAGATCTAGCTAGCTAGTAGATACGCCACATAGCAGATCAGATCGATCCGTCTACATGGGTGATCCTAACTCTGATTCCATAGTAAGGGATCTGACCGTGCGGCACGAAGAGCATTAGCTTCGCCCCTCGCGATCTTGCAGTCGCAGACTCACCGGTGGCAGGAGATTCCAAGACACAAGAGTTTAGTTTTTACTTTCCTCGTTTGCATAACTTGTTCCGGCGCCGACTGCAACTGCTCCGTACGGCAAGAGGCTCCACAGCACCCGAGAAAGGCCTGACGTCCCAGTACCAAAGGTACCTTTCGTAAAGCCACTTTGGTACTACATACTGTCAGTGCAAGTGCAAGCGGGTAAACATATTTCTGTAACCATGACATAGAAGTACCCGTCAGGGCCAGCATGAGAGGGGCGGAGACCCGCGTCGTTGGCCCCTTTGGATTATGTATGCAAGGGCCGTCGCTCAGTGGCCAGGGCAGCAGAAAGATCGCCGCTACATCAATAAGCTCTCGCTTCTCGATCCCCGGCCGTTTTAGCGACGTCACAGCTACCCGCTTAATCTCCCGGTGTGCTGTGTAGTGACTATTCACGCCCCATAGTGGGTGTGGGTAAAACGCCCGATTGTTTCAGGACGACTCTGCAAGGACCAATGCTGGGGCCAAACTTGAAACTTTGCAGGCTGCAACAGAACTTCTAGAAAGTCCCTACTGCTGCAGTGACGGGTCGTCCCGATACATTTCATGCGTTTCTATAAGAGCTACTGCATGGGATTTTCGGTTTGGTGCTCGCTAGGCCAGTATTGCTACCACCGCTGACACAGAAGGGAAGGTCGCTAGAGAGGGCCCGATCTGACCCGGTAATCTGCTATGCAGGTGCCCTTGGTAGCTGGAACAATTGGATGCCGTGAGAAGTGGGCATTGATGTTCCCGATACGTATATCGCAGGCGACTTCGTCCGATTGATGATGGACCACTCCACTCTTCGTAGAGAATACGAGGATGATTCAACCGTAGATTTCTGGGACGAAGCCTCACACTTTCACATGCCTAATGCGAGGGAGCAGGGCATTGCCCCAGGGTGGGCTCTGCTTCACAGTAGCCCTGTGGCTGATCAGCCTGGAGCACAGGTGACCATTCACGTCGGTGGTTATAACTAGCACGTTTGCCATTGGGCCTGTCTTCGCAATCCGCGGCCTCCATTCTAGTGAGGGACCAGAAAATAGAAATGATACGTAGTAGGTAATAAGACGTTTCTTCCCACATTCACTCCGTCTTTCCTTCCTTTGCAACCGGGCCCGACTCGCCTCAATACATGCCCATTCTGATGTACCTGGAGGGCGCAAGAGCCCCGCTCATAAAAACGAGCAATCGGAACAACGAAAGTAGTCGTCGAGAGATGTCATACAAGATGAAACACATTCGGAAGCGTAGCGTTACATAGAGGCCGTGTATCGACCATCGGCGGTTTACTGAGCCTTCCAACCCGCGCCGCTTCCCCTTGCTCTGCCCCATCCAAGCCAGGAGTTGTCGGCAGGTCAATCCAGCTGCAGTGGAAAGCTATACCAGTCATCCACCCAGCTTCCTCCCTTTGCAGGCCAGAGCTCGCGAAAAGGTTTTGCTTGCTGACTGGCCGTCTCAAGGAACCTGCTTTCGGCGTCTTCCCTCTCCATGCGCATCTCACGTTGTTTCCTGCACTCGTCTGCCCTGTGTACGAAGACTCCACCCACAAAGCGATCAACCTCCCATGCGCTTTGCATCATCTCTACAATTCCCTCCAGGCCCGGTGGCATATGGCCAAGTTCTGTTTTGACTTTGAGGCTCCGCAATGTCGAACCAGGCGCTGCAACCAGGGCTAGAATTGCCCGGACGAGGGATTCGTCTACAGCTGCGTTGATGAGTGCTGCTTTGCAATTCTGACCATCCACAGAGGACCCGTTGGAGGCCGTATCGGACACAGGCCACAGAGGCCATACCCCAGAGCAGTCCAATTCGAGGTCGAGGCGCCTGAGGTACGAGATGTTTCCGAGGGCTCGGTATATTCTCACTTCGGCTGCATCACCCTTTGACCGTGGGATGCGGACGGTCAGATCTTGTAGATTAGGGCAGCAGTCGCGAATTTCGTCGATTAATTCTGGTGTAGTGCGAACACGGAAATGGTCGTCACGGTTGAGGAATATAACTCCAAGCTTTTGGAGGCTTTTGCCATGGTATTTCAGGGCTGTTTTGACACATTCACTCGTGTAGTAGGAAGTGAGAAGAAGGCGTTTGAGTGGTGGAAGTCTCGAGAGAAGTATGCTAGCATCGTGATCGAGGCGCACAACTCTGTCAAATCGCCCATCAATGTCCAGGGATATATTCAAACGTAGAATAAGAGATTGCAAATTGGCAAACCCGTGCTCTGCTACTGTAGAGAGTACTGTGAAATTGTTAGTGGTTTCAACCTGGAGCAGGTCCAACTTCGAGAGGGAGACATGTAGGCTCCATCGCCTTATGTTGTCAGAGTCAGGATCATCAAGACGCAATGATTGAAGAAATGAGGCTCTCTTCGCGCAGCCAGCAAACAGATCTTGTGGCAGTGCTTGGACCGGTATAGTTTCGTAAAATTCATTGCTTTGTTGGATATATATATTTGTGAGGTTTGGCGCGGCTCTGGCAGCCATTTGCATGATAGCCGCTTCATTCTGGACGCAACTACTCTGATTTCCCCGGAGGGTACATACAATGCTAGCCAGTGATGGAGACGTTGCAAGGGCCGATTCGTGAGCATCAATCATATAGGGCTCCTTGGATTGAGAATAAAGGCTATCAAACTTGAAACCCCGGATGTGTAAACGGCAACCGGGAAGATCTCGGTGCAGTACGTCCAGCAGGCAGGGCGGAAACTGGGAAATGTTTAACCAAACCAGGTTCTTTAAACCGCGAAGCTTCTGAAGGAAGTATGAAAATGGCTGCCACGCGTCGAACTCGGCGGGGATTGTAATGTTGAGGTCTTCTACCCCTTCGTCGAAGACATATACACCTCGGGGTAAAAAAAGATCAAAGTACTGACGCCCAAAATCAGTCCATTCATCCTCGGCAGTAAAGCTTGTCTGAAAACCATGGGGAACATTCGTATCGCTACAATGCTTCAGTCTCTGGTGCCTTCGGCCAAGAGGGTGGCCGTCAACGCTCAAGCGCCGAACGCTATGGAAGCCGTTAATTTTCTCAAGCACGTGCTGCCAGTGCTGGATATCGACAATGAATCTGTCCTCTGCGACGACGGTAAGGTGAATGTTTTGAAAACGATATGGATTGGCAACGGCACAGCAGTGTTTGTTTGCAAGAGACAAGGCTTGTAAAGTGGGTAGATGCTCTGACGCGAGGATGTCGCACACTGCGGCCAAGATTTCTAGAGGTAAAGCTTCGAATGTGAGAGGCATCATGATTGCTCCTTAGAGAGAAGCCCAGAGCGAATCTGGACCATAAGGGTTGGGCTTGAAATATGTGGGATCTCTCGGGAAAGAGGAAGATTTCACCCTGCAGAATGCTCAAATGATGATTGGGTTACTTGAAATTGACGGATAGACGCCCCGCGTGTCATCACATATTCGAGACGTAGATCGACCGATTCTTGTTTACTTGACCCCGCATCGAGAGGATGAGGGGTTGTCACCAACAAGAGACTCATGCCAGTTTCCAGTAACCAGTGCAGTAGACACGGTGAAGGTCATGATAATTTGCAGCACCAATTAGGCCCTATAAATGATCTGGCGACATGATTTGATTGGCAAGAGGCGCACATGGAATCATCTTGTGGCAGACTGATCGGGGGAGCCTCAACCCCGGACGGTCGGAAGAACAATTCTCCAGATTATCCCCGTTTACTGTTGACGGAGTGACACCAGGTGCGACCTCCAACTCCTGCACCGCGTTTCCCAGAACAGATCGCAGTTCATCCCGATGAATGAATTCTTACCTTCTCAATAGGGCCCTGGGGTCCATCACTCCATCCACCTTCCATCTCGCCCAGACAACACGCCTTGTCCATAACCTTGAACCCTCCCCCGGAATCCGCTTCTCGAGCACCGCCGTTGAACCGCGCGACGACAAGGCGAACGCTGGCACATCTACTCCGGACGATCTTCTTGCCCACAGAGCAGGAGTAAATGTCCTAGCCCTCGACCAGTATGAGAGTCGTTTCATGGTCTCAGGCGGTGCAGATCCGTCGATACATTTGTGGGACCTCGAAGCACGAGGCTCCGAGCTGAGCTACGTTCACGAACCAGTCGCTTCGATCACAAAGTTCTCGCACGACGACGCCCATACTCACGCCATTACCTCTGTCTCCATTTATCCGTTCGATCCGACGCCCTCCACTATCCTCACAACCTCGCACGACGGGACCCTTAAGCTCTCCGCCCTCCAACCGGCAAGTATTGCGCCAGTACATACCTTCAAGCTCGACTGTACACCGTACACGCATTCCTTGTCATCCCATCCTAGCTCACCCCTACTTGTTGCGGTTGGCACCTCCGAGAAACCTGTCCGACTACTTGACCTGCGTTCTGGCCTATCCACCCATGGCCTTCCGGGCCACAGCTCCGCGGTTCTCTCGGTCGCCTGGGCGCCGCATCAACCACATATATTGGCGTCCGCTTCCAAAGATAACCGGGTTATAATATTCGACATTCGCCGCGCCGGGCACAATTCCGCGATTGCGACCCTTGACATGGAGGATGCAGTGGGCCTTGTTTCACCAGAAAGTGCTCCGGCGGCGTATCGTAGCCGTGCAGCATTTTCACCTCATGCTCGGGCTCACAACGGGGCTGTCACAGGTGTGAGATGGACCTCGGATGGAAACTATATTGTGACCTCCGGTCAAGACTCGCGTGTCCGAGTCTGGCAAGCTGCCACGGGAGCTAACACGCTTGCACACTTTGGTCCCCGAATCCAGAATACCCCGTCATCGCACTTAGCGGAGAGAGCCCCATTGCTTATTCCGCAAGGCTACCTGGGCGCCGGCCATGAAACCCTCCTGTGGGCCAATTTTAGCGACTCTGACGACCGAGGGGAGATTTTCATGTTGGAGCTTCGGGAAGGCGCATTTATCAAGCGTCTTCGAACGCCGGGACTTCTATCACATCGGCCACCTACCCAAGGGCGTTCCACAGCTCTAAGCGCCGCGCGCATCAATTCACTAGCGTGGCGTGGCAACGGAGCTTCGGGAGAGGGGATTGAGGTGTTTTCAGCCCACGGCGACGGAACAATAAAAGCGTGGGTGTCGTGGGAGCCAGAGGAAGCACCAAGCGAAGAGGAAGAGATGAGGCAAGCTACCCTTAAGCGTAAAAGAGATGTACTCGAGGAGATATACCAGGGATTCATCTCAACCTAGATAACTCAATGCCAATTTCTGCCCTCTGCTGCCGCCTTTCCTCGTCAGCACCACATTTTGCCACGGCCGAACCTGATTCGGTGACCCCGAATTCCTCAGCACAGGAAACTTCAGCCGAGCAGCCACGACTGGGTCAGTCACTGTCAGCGTCGGAGGGCCCCGACAACTTCAGTCCCACTTCGCGATGCAAGGATCTTGACAGTCCCACCCCAGAGCTCAAACCCTTCTCTGATTGGTATATCACAACCCCCACGAGGTCTCCGTCTCGTTTAGATCTTGAGCCCAGACCAGCTATCACCCAATGGCAGGCCATCCTTGTCCCGCCGCCTCGAGTCTCTCTTGCGCTTGCTTCAACTTTTCTGCCCTCCCCTCGCTGCTTGCTTTTTCTCTCCTCTTTGCATCCTCTGGCTTCCACCCTCCGAGTGGGATATTTCAACTGACCGCAGGCGAGCGACTTCAGGGAGTTTTGCGCTCGTTTAGGTCCAAAAGCTCCTACCACTCAAACGGTCGCCCCTCGTCTTACGAAGCTCGTTCCCCGCTAGCCCATTCGATACCTTGAGATCTATCGCAGAAGATAAGAGCTTTTTCTCACCATGTCTGACAACAAGAATCAGTCGACGGTCGAGGCATATACCGCGGATCCTAATGGCGAAAGCCCCTCGTCTGCGATAGCTGTAGAAGGTGCCGCATCGAGAGAGGGTTCCGGCCATGAAACGGCCGCAGACCAGGTTGACCAGCAGAAGAAAGGATTTTTGGCGTACTTCCACACCAAGGAGTTTTACATCACCCTGGTTCTTGGGTAGGAGATCGCCATTTGCTGCATGTTGACGTGCGTCGCTAATCTTGCAATAGTCAGTTCCTGGCCATCTGCAATACCGGTACCAATACCTTCAACGGACTGCTTGCCAACAGAGGAACGAACATTCCTGCCTTTCAGTCGTTTTTCAACTACTGCCTGCTAAATCTCGTTTTTACCTCGTACACAATATACCGGTATGGCTTCAAGGGCTGGTTTGAGATGTTGTGGAAACGGGGTTGGAAGTGTGAGTGCCATGTCTGGAAAGCATTACCTCTCGGACGTTACTGACCTGAGTTTTTTGCAGACATTATCCTGTCCTTTTGCGATGTTGAAGGAAATTATTTCATGGTGCTCGCGTACAAGTACACAACCATCCTCAGCGCGCAGCTGATTAATTTCTGGGCCATTGCGATTGTCGTGGCGGTGTCCTTCCTTTTCCTTCGCGTTCGGTACCACATCAGTCAGGTCGTTGGTATCCTCGTCTGCATTGGCGGTATGGGCGTTTTGATTGCATCCGACCATATTCAGGGCACGAATGGGGGTAACGCCCTCGACCAGGTCAAAGGTGACCTCTTCGCGCTGCTTGGAGCTACCTTTTACGGCCTGGCCAACACCGGTGAGGAGTACTTTGTGAGCACTGCTCCCATGTACGAAGTCATTGGCCAGATGGGATTCTTCGGCATGATCATCAACGGCGTCCAAGCGGCAATCTTCGATCGCAACTCGATTCGACATGCGCACTGGGACGGCCACGTCGGCGGGTACCTGGCCGGATATACACTTTGTCTGTCGATCTTTTACTCGACCGCACCGCTTCTATTCCGCCTGGCATCTGCCGCGTTCTTCAACATCTCTTTGCTAACAATGAACTTCTGGGGCGTCATCATCGGCATCAAAGTCTTCCACTACACCGTGCACTGGATGTACCCGATCGCTTTCGTCTGCATCATTGTCGGCCAGCTGATCTACTTCCTCGGCCGTCGTGTGCTGGGAGAGGCGCGCAAGCCGTGGCTTGGTGAAAACCAGGAACGTGGTGTTGCCGGCTTCTTCACTGCGAAGCGCAAGATTGAAGCGAACGCCGGCGCGGTTGGCCACCAGCAGCCTGGGTCCCATAATGGTCTTGCGAACTCTTCGAATGCGGTATGATTGAATCTGGGGTTGTGGCACCCTTAATTGGGGATACATGGGGCGAGTTAGTCGGGGGGGAGGCGAGTTTGTTGCGGAAATATATAGTTTCAACTATCTCAACTACATAATCTGGCTCATACACTATTAGATTACTTTTGATGCTTCTTTTTTGTGAGTCCATGCACAAAGCCCAATGTGGCTTACGCAATAACTAGTTACTGGCCTCGATCATGTAAAACTAGATTTTTCGCAGTTGCCGTGACATTAAGGGGTGCAACCAGTTGCCTCAAAGGCATCAACCGGCGGCAGTTACTCCCAAGGTCCTCTCAGTGGGTTTATTTAAGAACCCTGCGGGTTTTCCCCACTGGACTCACGGAGCTTTATCTCGACTACACAGTGTCAAGCGGCGTTGATTCGGACAAAACAGCTGATTAATAGGTCCACATTCGCTGTGCCACTACTACTCCAGCAATGACTTCGATCTTGAACATTTTACCTCAGGACCAAATGAGAACAACCACAGAGGATAGGTACTCTCTCTACACGTATGCCCGCGAGTCACAAGCGATAAATCATTCATAATCATACGATTCGGAAACAACCAAAACCCCGAGAAACTCAGCTCACGCCACTCCACCTCTTAACTACTCACTTACTCACTACTCAACCTTAACAATCTTCCCCGTCTCCACCTCATAGATATACCCCGTAATCGGCACATCCAGCACCAGCGGGCTATCCCGCAGCAACTTGATATCGTCGCGCACACTCTGCTCCAGGTCCGGGAAGGGCAGGAACGCGATATGGTCGGCGTTTTGGTTCAGATCGGTTTTGATCTTGGAGCGGATTACGTCGTCCGTGAAGGTGAGCATTCCGCAGTCCGTCTGGCAGGTACCAGTTTGTTAGCTGGCGAACTAAGAGAGAATATAGAAGGAGAGGGAGGGATGGGATGGGTCGCGTACGTGATGCACGATGACAATCTCTCGCGTGCCGAGAAGCTGTTGCGAGATGACGATGCTCCGCAACGCGTCTGTGACGCGGCCACCGGCGTTGCGGATGACGTGGGCGTCGCCTTCTTCGAGGCCCAGGGCGCGAGCGGTATCTGGAGAATCCATCAGTCAGTGCGTTGTTCTTGTTGTTGGCACCTGCAGCTTCAGATACTTACCCAGTCTAGCGTCCATGCATGCTACGACGGCGACCTTGCTGTTCCCCATCGATCTCAGTTAGGAAGACTGGCTCGCTTGCTGGGATGCTGAAGAACATTACCGCTGGGGCGGAAGCACCAGATCGCCCTTGGTGAAGGACGCCGCATACTTCTCATTCGCTGCCTCGAATTCCTTTGCGACGGACATGATGCTGCCGACTACAACGATTATGACAATAATGGATTGCTTTCGGCGTGAACTGGTGGGGTAGAGTTATGGGAACAGACGAAAGCTCAGTTATCAGCAGTCAACAACATGGCGACTGGAACTGGAGGGGCGCTCACCCCTCCTCTTATGTGCTGCGCTGTTCTGATCTGGACTGACTGCCTGCCATTGCGTGATAAACTCTGAAAGCGCGATGCAACCAACCACGCAGGCGCATCGTGGAAGCAGTTTGGATAATTGCTTTTCGACGCTCGTTGGTATTGTCGGGAGCTCGCCATTTACCCCGCCGATGGCTTCATACATACACGCCCGCTCGGCAGGCAGTGCTTCCCGTGACTCGGCATCAGCTTACTATTTTGAGATTGCATTCCCGGTTTTCGCACTTCACGTTGGTGAGCCGGGAACTCTGCTAGCCATGATAATTCAAGTCCCAGCAGGGAATCGCGCGATCTATCCTAAGAGGGCGTGGCTACGACAGTTGGGTACACTCTGCTGGCGAACCTTTCCCCCAAAGCAGGAATTAACCATCTTATGAGTTACTTTCCAAGCATCCGCACTTTGAGCAAACACAGGGGCCTACTTGATGAGCATCTTCCACCATGGGATGTCCATGGCAGCCAAAAGTCTGCCGTGACACCGAAGCGCGAGATGTACCAGCCCTCCGAGAGCGGTTTCTACTGCGCAGATCACAAGCTGGCGACATATTCCACCATTGTAGCGACCAAAAAACACCCTCAAAAAAAGGGCTCTCATGGCCGTCTAACCAAGCTTGGACGAGCCAATTATCAGACGGTAGAAAGAGAATGGAAAGTTCCAAGCGAGGCGGGTTGGCAACAGCGTTTCAGTAGCAAGCAATGCTCTGTTGAGTACCATACCATATTCCCCAATGAGCTGAGCGGCCGCCTCGAAGCTTTGTACTTCAGCGCCAAACATGGTAGGCAGATATCATGAGTTACCCCTTGGACAGGTATAAACCGGCCTCGGGGAGTACGGGGGCGGCTCTGTCGCCATAGCAGTTTGTTCAGTGGACAATTCAATGCCCCGGTAGTTCCCCATATGCCGAAATCCCAGGTCGTGATATCACTTCTGATACATGCAGCGTGGAACAGGCCCTTGAAGTGGGACTGGTTGACAGAACCAGGGCAAGACTTTTGGTCTTTCGCTTCTCAGTTTCTGCAATATAGTTAGTGGAGGACTAGAAAACGGCTGTCTCCCTTAATTTTATCCAATGCAAGATAGTCTCTATTGTGATTTGATACCAGTGAGTCGCTTGACTTGGCGGCCATTGGGAGGGGTAAACCGAAGAGATGGAAACGGGGATATGAGAGATTGAAGAATAGGCATCTCAATTATCGGCTTGTGTTAGTCTATATCCATATATATCTTGTACTGTTGACCCACAGGCCGAAATTGAAGTTTAGGATATTTAAAACACCAATCTGAGAGTACTAGGGGGAGGCGCACAACAGCCCACCCAAATAGGTATCCCAATGAAAAGACCAGAAGTGCTACAAGACTCAGCCTAACCCTATTGGATACGGACTTGAGTAATTTTTTTCTTTTGCTCTTCTTTTACTGCACCCTTTTCCCCCCTCTTTTACCTTTCTTCCTTCCTCTTCTTTCCCTGCAAATAGGCCTTAAGGCTATAATACAAGAGGAACATCTCATCTTAAGGAGGTTGGTTCTCAACAAAGTAGTAGGTGCGACAATAACTCTTATTATTAGAGTCGCCATTGTTCTGAAAGCCCTATTTTGAATAAGCCAAGTTTTCCTAGGAGGATCTCAAATTACTCGTCGAGCATGGCGCCTATGAACTTTATGTACAGGGAAAACAGCTCCCCACTGCCCTGGGCCATTTATCTAAATATCATCATTAAGGGATAAAGACCTTAAGAATGAGCCGCATTTCATGAACATATTAGGGCGGTTCGCCTGCCTCTGGTACATATAATACCGGTCGAGGTGGTTGCAGCAGCAATCGGGATTTCCTGAGACAGTTATGGTGAGGATTTAGATAGACAAGGAAAATTAGCATTTCTCTACTAAACGTCACTTGGACGAAAGGGTACTATAAGGTGGTGTTTCTCTGTACACGTAGTTGAGCTGGAGAGCTCATGGAATCCGTACAAATGTTTTCCTGGGCTTGTGATGGCCTCTAGAGAAAACGCATCTGGGTTTCGAGGCCCCTGCCCCAGGTCGAACATGCGAACTCGCATGAAATTTCGGGTATTCCTGCAAGCCAAACATCCCTTGGTATTGAATATGGGGCTGAAGAAACCTTCCCGAGTCTCGGCTACCCCAGTAAGCGGCTGGTGGGGGTAATGCGGGGAAACACTAGCAGCAGCTATTGGACTGCCCAGCGACGTATATCGACAAAAAAAATCGTGAACCCTTCAATCTGCATCGCACCTACCCAGTCCGTAGAATTTCGACAGCTTTGATTTGTCAAGGCCTCGCGCCAAAGCGCGTTACTAGTAAAGGGCTAAGACTTGCTACTGCTCCGCTGATTCTACCAGGCCTGTTTTATGGCTCTAGCTTCGCTACCTATTAACCAGATACGGTCATGTGGTTCGGAAGGATGGCTTGACAGACTTGGATTAATGTGTCGCAGCCAGCGCAAGATGCCTTCGGCAAAATTCCTTCGGAAATTTCGCGAAAATACTGAACGTTGATGGTTGGGCCAGCTTCTGCCTTTCGTGCGGGACAAGTATATAAAGGCCCCCAATCCCAGGACGATTTCGTTTTCATAAAAGACAGGAGGACGTCAGAAACACATTGCCTGTGAGCCATCATGACTCTTCTACGAGATTTTGTCCCTATAGCCAGCGCTTTCGTGATTCTGGGGGCTTCGGCCGCTGTAATCCAGGAGCGCGGAGTTCAACAGGGCTGGTCCTTGCAGGCCTCAATCTGTCCAAGCGGAAGTGCCCACTGTGGTACAGGAGCATGCTGCCCGTCAGGTCTTTTCTGCAATAACCCTGGCAACTTCGAGGTTGCTGCATGCTGTGCCACTGGTTAGTACTACCTTTCTCCCGATCAAATCATCTGTTAGATTATTATTCATTTGTGATATAGCAAATGACTGCCGTGGAAGTGTCCAAGGTGCACCTACCTGCGCGGATAGTGCATGGTCGCGCTGGCAGGGAGCATATGGCAATAGCTTCTGCTGCCTGGTTGACCTGATTGGGGTCTATGACTATTCCAAGCCAGTGGCCGGTACCTGTGTGCCTCCTGGACAAGCTGGAACGGCAACAACTGCGCGATTGGTACGGTGATCCTTTATTGAGCACCCCAGAACTTCCTTCTAACTCGTACCTTCTGAAGATATCGAGCGGCACCGGCACTGCAACCGTTACTTCAACCTCGACAACTCTGACAACTTCAACAGCTTCGACAACCTCTACCAGCGTGACAACCACGAGCTCCTTGACCACTAGCACAAGCACCACAACTACTACTACTATCACGACTACTTCAGCCACAACTGGCGGACCTACTGCCACGAATGCTGTATTCGCTCATTACATGGTATGTGGGAGTGAATGCGATAATTTATGATGAAACCCCCAGCTGATGGATAACAGGTTGGTTCAATGAAGCAGGAACAAGCGCCCATTGACATCCAAGATGCCATCAACGCCGGATTTGATGGGTTTGTGCTGAATACACATACGCTAGAGCCGACGGATGCATGGAACCTAAATGCAATGCAGTGGCTGTTTGATGCTGCCCGAGGCACCAACTTCAAGCTCTTCATCTCCTTTGATATGAGCTGGGGGTTGGATACGAAAAGGCTACCTGGCTTTCTGTCTAGGTTCTCGAGCCACGAGTCCTACTACAAGGTGGATGGCAAACCCTTTGTTAGCACCTTTTGGGGCGGGAGAATCTCTAATTCTCAGTGGAATACTGATTTCATCCAACCATTGATCGCCAATAGTTCGAGGCCTTTCTTCGTCCCCGACTTTGATGATGCGCCTACCTGGCCGGATAACTTTTTCCAGAATTTTCCAGTCACGGACGGTGCATTTAGCTGGGAGGCTGCTTGGCCAGCACCAGGAACGGGACAGTCACCAGTGAGCGATGTTGTGGATAGGAATGTGCTGGCTCAGGCCCAGGCAGCAAATAAGGTCTACATGATGCGTGCGTATGCCCCAACGTCATGGATGGACAATAGCGTACTAATTTAATACCGGGTCATCTAGCTCTGTCGATATTTCAATTCAAATGGTTTGGGAATGATAGATGGTACCGCATTGGCGAAATCAACCTTGCCCAACGCATGGAGCAAATCCTTCGCCTCCGGCCACATTTTGTGGAGATGCTCACCTGGAACGACGCAGGTGAAGGCCATTACGTTGGCAATGTCTGGAAGGAGCAGATTGATGGCACTGAAATCGGCACCTACACCGATGGGTTCGATCACAAAGCCTGGCTTCAGGTCCTTACTCCCTTTATGCACGCCTACAGAGCTGGCGCGACCTCGATTTCCCAGATTCAACCACCTGCGCAGGCCCCCGCCGTGGGCGCCATGTGGTATCGCACTCTTCTTACCTCGGCGAGCTGCTCGTCAGCCATTGCGAATCATGAACAGGCGCAGGATGCGATTAACTTTGCGGTGATTCTGCCCACTAATGATGCAGCTGCTGGGTACACCATTGAAGTGATCAGCAATGGCCAGACGCTTGGGAGCTATCCCGGCAGCCCCGGTCTGAACTACCGCATGGTGCTTGGTCTCCGTGCTGGGCAGGAGCAACGAATTGTGGTCCGCGATTCCTCAGGGCGCATCGTGTCATCGGCGGTAGGAACCAAGCCAGTTCTAACCCAGAGCTCCAACACCACTCTTTGCAACTGGAATTACGAGGTTGCTGGCCTATCCTAAGATACAGTAGACTTCTCGAAGGAAGGTCCGAGGGGCTAAGTGGCAAAATAGTTCTTGGGCAATTTCTCCGCGTTGGTCTGACCTCTTTCTAACCTTCACTATCCAGTCACCCGTTAGGTATCTATACTTAGTACCTGATCTTCCTTTGTTTCCCTGGCCTGTTAGCTACATTGTCCAGTCTCTCTGCTCTAACCCGATCCTAATGTCGTTTCTAAACTCCCGATGACTCGTAAATATATATTTTAGTACATAAATTCCAACTCCTCAAGTTGTTTGCCCAGTTAAAGGAACTCTGTGTTAAGAAGCTACGTCACAGCCTCGACCCAGCTCACGTGCACACTAATCCCAATCGGGTCGTCAACCGGGATCTACTTTTGGAGCCGAGGCCCGAGTACTTAATCTCCTCCGCATCGCAAAGCTCCCGATGGGCAGGCCACCGATTCCGCAGAGACGCCATTCCCGGAACCTGTCAAACTACTACAAGATGTCCAAGCTGTCTCCGAGCCTGAAGGCGCTCATCAACGCGCCGGCAGCCCGCCCGAACACCGTCCCCGCCCCGCGGAACATCCAGTCCATCTACGCTAAGATCCACCAGACGGCGCAGGCGAAGAATGTCTCGCAGTCGTCGTGGCTTGCTCTTTCGGTGCGGACTATCCAATTACAGGAAATTTTAAGATAGATCAAGTCTTGCTAACAGAGTCGAATTGTAGACGGCCGCAACAATGACAATGAACTCCCCCGCCTCACTCACAGCACTATTCGAGTACATCAGCTCCTCACAATCATCATCGGAACAAATCCAAACGGCCGAAACCATGCGCGAAGTCGGCCTTAAATGCATCTCATTCAACGGCATCCCGCGAACAATAAACTGTCTGGGCGCCTTCAATTCGTCGCTCCCGCCATCCGTCGCCTCCTCACTCTCCACAACACCAACCCGCACCCCCTCACCCACAAACATCTCCGCGATCTCCGCCCGCGGCAAAGCCCTCTGGGACTCCATCTACCGCCCCTTCGAGGTAAAACTCCTCGACAAGCTCGCGGACTCGCACCCGGACCTCCCCGTGCACATCCTCCACGCGAACTACGGCGCGCTCCTCTCCGATCCCGCGGAGCGGAGTACCGGTGCCAATGTCGGGCGTCTCGCGACAAGTCTTGTCGCGATTGCCTGTTTGCGCGCGCAGACGGGGGTCGGGCCGCAGGTTGTGTCGCATGTTTTTGGCCTGAGGAAGGCGCTTGAGGATGGGACGTGGACGGCGGATAGCGAGGGGGAGGAGGGGGCGCGGTGGTTGGCGAGTGAGGAGGGGAATGAGTGGATCCTGAAGAGTGTGGATGAGATTGTCGAGGGGATTAGTGAGGGGCTGGGATCGAATTTTGCCCCAGGGAGGGCGAAGTTGTAGATTGTGGATAGAGATGGATATATACATATTGGAGGAGTAAATTAGTAGATGTACATATTAGATGAAAGATATGCATGAGGACGAAATACGAGAGTACTAATACCTACACAACTATTCATATCAACTCATTTTTGCAGCTGACAATCGGCGTTCACTAGCAGTCATTTGGTCGCGGGTTGCTGCTCTCTCAACACCAAGATGAAGCCATGTCATGGCTTAGTGTGGTATGGACCTGGCCTCTTGTCTTCTCCAGCTGGCGAGGCAATTCCAAAACTGGGATATGTATGTAGAGCTGAAGAGGTTCAAGAATATCGTTCTATTGATCAAGTATATGTACATCATAATCAAGGAAGTACAATGTACTTCTCCAGGTGCTTCGGGATCGCCCCCCTCAACCCCTTACTCTCCAGCCACTTGCCGGAGAAGAGCCTGTCGGCATAGCGGTACGCACCATCCGCAAGGACCGTAACGACCGTGCTCCCCCTGCCCAGCTTCTCCGCAACCTCCTTGGCGGCAACGACATTCAGCGCGGAGCTCGCACCGAGGTAGAGCCCCTCCTCATCCAAGCAGCGGTACACCATCTCAATCGACTTCTCGTCGCTGATATTCAGCGACCCGTCTAGCGTGCCGATATCTGGCTGCAGGTTGTCCGTGACACGCCCTTGCCCGATCCCCTCCGTGATACTGCTCCCCGCCCGCTCGATCAGCGTCCCGCCGCTCTGGATGTAGCTGTGCAGCACACTGCCTGGCGGGTCCGCCAGGAACGACTTGACCTTGCCGCCGCTGACCTGCTTCAGGTAGTAGGTGATACCCGCGAGCGTGCCGCCCGTGCCAGTCGAGCAGGTGAACGCGTCAATCTTCCCGCCAGTCTGCGCCCAGATCTCGGGTCCTGTCGTCTCGATATGCGCGCGCCGGTTCGCCGTGTTATCGAACTGGTTCGTCCACACCGCATTATCCAGGCTCTCCGCATGCCGTCTCGCCTGGTGGTTGTAGTTCTCTGGGTTATCGAACGCAACCGCGGGGACGGGGTACACCTCCGCGCCCAACAATCTCAGCAGATCGATCTTGCCCTGCGACTGCGTGTTCGGCATGTAGATGACGAGCTTGTATCCCTTGGACCGGCACACGTGCGCGAGTCCGATCCCCGTGTTCCCCGCCGTCCCCTCGACGACCGTCCCGCCGGGTTTCAGCAGCCCGCGCTCCTCAGCATCCTTCACGACGTACAGGGCTGCACGGTCCTTGACGCTGCCGCCCGGGTTCTGGAATTCGGCTTTGCCGAGGATGTTGCAGCCCGTTTGTTCTGAGAGGCGTTTGAGACGGATGAGTGGGGTGTTGCCGATTGCTTTGAGAACAGCCTTGTCAGTAATTGAATGATTTACATTTTGAATTCCAATGAAACGGAGCGTGGTTTGTTTTTCTTCCCCGCTTACCTTCGGTCAACCCATTGACGACGCCCTGGGCGGAGGAAACCCGGATTCCATATGCGGTCTCTGCGGAGACGGAGCTGCGCAGGGCAGTGGTGCCGAAGCGTCGGATGCTTTGGCGGAACATGTTGTGTTTGCCAACGCCAATGGCACTGCCAATGCGACTTTGCGGAGTGGTTTTGGTGTTGGATTGTAAATCAAGCAACCCGGACCGATGATCGGCTTGCGGGAACGCTGTGTCACGTGAGCTATGGCGTGCTCAGCCGGAGAGCTCGTCGGAGCGGAAAAAAAACTGGCCGGGTGTATGTACAGTTCCCCGCATCGCTGTGCGGAGCATCAACACAGTCAGGCACCGCTGTGGTTAACCTCGACCGAGTTCAACGAAGATCAATGGATTGAGCCAATTCCGCTACTGCGTAGAATATGGAGGTCTACCCGGTGTCTTTATATATGGAGAAAACGCACAATTGAAATCTATACTTTGGTCGCCCTCCAAAACTGCGCATCATATGCATTCCGACTCAACCCCTTGGCATTCTGCCCATACGGCACATACAAACTCTTCACTTTCCCGTCTAACCCCTCTCCAGGTGTTGGCTTTCCACAGCTCCCTTCTTCATTATCAACGACAAACTCAAACCCCAACCCCTCACTAACGGCCACGATCTCATCAACCGAAAACTGCAGCCATGGACCGGTCCCGTACAACAGTGGACCAAGATTGATCCATGTGCCACCGGGTTTCAGCAGGCGATGGATAGTCTCTAGGTAGCTCATGAGATTCCGTGCGGTGTCGATGAAGAAGAGTGTGACCAGGACGTCGTAGGTACCTGACTCAGAGGAGTCTGAGAAGGCGGTTGTAAAGTCGCCTTCGACCATTACCACCCGGGAGACTGAGGGGATCCAGTCCGGGAAAGTTACCCCGCGCTGCATTTCGGTTGTTGTTGCGTGGTGCGACCACCAGTCTATGTAGGGGTAGTAGGTTAGGCTGTTGGAGGTGGGGATCTGCGTCGCGTAGCGGTGCACGAGGTTCATGTATGCGGACCATTCGTTGAGTGTTACCTCGAAGCCTGGATCGAGTCAGTCAGACATTGTATCGGCAGCAGGAACTGGCCAATGGGCATAAGGGGAGTGTACCTCGAAGCGCATCAATCTCATACCCCAGCCTCCCGGCCCCAG
This sequence comes from Aspergillus baeticus, assembly GCA_027569055.1. Classification (NCBI taxonomy): domain Eukaryota; kingdom Fungi; phylum Ascomycota; class Eurotiomycetes; order Eurotiales; family Aspergillaceae; genus Aspergillus; species Aspergillus baeticus. The sequence continues at coordinate 66,856 of JAPDEI010000072.1, forward strand.
CACCGGGCGCGAGCACGCGCAACGGGCGCTCATCAGACCGATCCATATCCGCCAGATGCCCGAGGATGCAGGGGAACGAATCAACGCGCTCAATGATTCCTTCCTCAGACCAGTCACGCACGAAGTGCTTCATGGCCTGCACGACGCTCGTGCGGTCAGGTGTCTTCTTCCCCTCCTTCTCAGCGTCCCTGATGAACTCGTCCAGCTCGCTCTGCGGAATACCGTAGAACTCCAGCGCGTGCCCCACAATAGCTGCGGCAATCTTGTCGTTGCCTTCGAAAAGGTGCTCGACTGTGTTGAGCTTGCGTGTGTACGCGACGGTTTTCTCGACGAACTAGATAACCATAAGCGAGGTCAGAAACCGAAGATCGGCCTTTTGCGCATGAACAGCTTTATGTGGAACATCTGTGATGACTGTGGCGTACCGTCTTCTGCGCCTTCGGAACATGCTTGTACAGATCGCGCCACCGCTTCACCTCGGCCAGGTTGCGCTCCTTGTACCGGGAGAACCCCCACAGCGCCGTGAGGAGGCGCTGCCGCGGGTGGTTCGCATTCCAGGTGCCCGTTGAGCGCTGCAGGCGGTGCTGGAGGCGTGTGTATTCCTCTACTTGGCGCGGATCGGGCTCTTCGAGGACGGTGATGTTTGCGACGATCACTTGCGTGATATCCTGGTATTTTAGTTAGCGCACCATGCCGCGGTCGGCGAATTGGTTTATATAGACGGTGCTGTTCATAGACTATACGCACCTGCCATCCCTCAAGTTGAGCAACCGCCGCGGAGGCGATGCAGCCGAGCAGCAGCAGAAAAACGCACAGCAGCTGCATCGTGTGACATGTTGGGCAACTCGACTGGCTCTCGAATGTGCGGGAAGATGAGCGCAAAATGTGGCTCGCAGGGTCCTCACCTCAAGGTCCTCCCTCGCCAAGCGCCAAGTGCCCCGATGCATGTCCACATGGTGCCAAGAAGTGGCTAGATTAGGGGTGGAGGTAGGGGCATCTGGACCTAGAAGGTTACAAAGCTACTGGTAGAACCTAGTTACCTACTTTAGTCATCTCAGTCCGGGTTTAGCTCTCGAGTAGATGCTTGCGGCCTAGGTTGGAGGTGTTTGTGGTGCAGCTTAAAGGACTACCATGTTTGGTTATTCAGTAGGGGCCTGTTGTTTCTTGTGATTGAGGTGAAGAACCCCCAGGGAGTCAGTACTGGTGCCTTGGGCGTTGATTTGAATTAGTGGCTGTTGTGGTTGTTGGTGTCAAGGGCTTATATCATGTACGAGACCTTCGCTTAGCCGTTAACCACCGCCTCGTATTTCGTCCTTCGTGTCCTCTTGCCGGATTCCTCTCACAAAACAACTGACAGGTATTCCATGGAGATAGACACAAAATGCGCGACTCCGCAGACCTCCCACCAGAGCTATTCACCCTGGTTCTCTCGGCCATGTCTCAGCAGATGCCGGCGTGAAGCATGCATGCCAACTCTCGCTCCTCAACCACCGATGGCATCAGTCCCTTTATCACTGATATACGGCAAATGGGTCTACGACGGGGTTAGCCACTCGTTTGGCTCACTTTGGAGCTTCCTGCTCGAGAAATATATTTTCATTAGTATTTCGCGCGGAGATCGTCGCCCGCTCATGGCTTTGCTCCTTACTTGTTTGCCGAGTATCACTATGATCGACGCGCATGTGCCGGAGTCGGATCCTGTGCTAGGTGCTGTCCTTCGTTAGGCTCTTGAGAGACAGCGGAACGTCTCGGAGGCAGGGGGCTTTGAGAGTGGCACGGCGCCGCTCGCGCACTTGAGATCACTCGGGCTCTGGGGCGAGATCCGCATCGAAACGGACCCCAACCTAGACGATGAGTCTGGGGTGAGTGCCCCCGTATATCTCTATGATATCTGGCCTGCTTTATTCTTCCCGTCACTCGAGGTTCTCCGTATCGTCGAGGTGAATTTCATGGGCGCGATGGAATTGCTGCAAGTGCAAGGACAGGAGGGCAAACCTTGCTCGAATATCCGCCATCTCACCCTGGTGCAGCGGCTCAACAGGTTCCGTGGATGGGACACGCATGAGACACTCGAAGATTTCGAAGCGTTCATGGGTGTATTCTCCGGCTTGAAGAGCTTCGCGGCCTCCTTCGAGAACCCACACAGGTACGGCTACGTGAAAACGGACCCGAATCTCTGCATCCCCAACCCGGTCCTCTGGCGGATCCTCAAGCGGCACGCCGACTCCCTTGAGTCCCTTGACCTCTACCGCAAAGCGACCGGGACGCTTGAGGAGATGGGCCGCCTCGACCCGTTCACGGACTTTACGCGTCTCAGGCATCTGTACTTTGCGCCGGAGCTGTTCTATGGATATCGCGAATCCCACGACCCGACATTATCGCTCAGGGACGTGCTACCGCTGTCGTCGTCCCGAACCCTTGAATCGCTTACCCTTTACAGCACCGTGGATCAACTGCCCGAAGTTCTAGGTTTACACCTCGGCGACATCATCGACGACTACCAGCACCACATACTTCTCAACAAGACATTTCCAGCGCTCAAAATGCTTAGAGTCCGGCAGGGGTTCCTTTTCAACTTCAATATTAGCCGCCTCTGGGAGCCCTTTGAAGTGGCGCTCCGCAGATCCAGCGTTCGGGTTGCCGTCCTGGGCGCGCAATGTGATCTGGATTGCCTGGTAAAGGACTGCGAGCTTCCCTTCGGACGAAACTGTCCTGCCTTCTGGGAGGAGTCGTACCGTCTGCGGGAAAGCGGGAAGTGGAGGTGGAGGACGGTGGACGAGCAGATCGACGCTGGCGCCGGCAAACACTCCCACTCCGAATCCGCGTCTCTCTCTCCCTCTCTCTCTCCTGGCCCATTATGGATGGACAACTAACTTCAGAACCCTGTTGGCAAGATGGGGGTACACATGAGAGGGAACTCTACTAGAAAAGTAGACGCTGACAAAACCCCACGCTCTGCGCCAGAGGTGTCTTCTCTAGGATGGAGACTTGCAACCACTCCGGCACAGCGCACGACTCGTATTCCATTCCGTTTTTTGCCTCCGGGAAGGTGACTGATTCCCCGGGCCCTGTAAGCAACCTACGCCCACGCCCACGCCCGCAGCATCCGCTCCCGCTCCACGAGCGTTGACCCCGCCCCGCCATCCACGCTGGGCACATCAGTATCTCCGCGGGACTCCGCATATCCGCGGGATGGGATGAATACTTCCAGCAGGTATTTTAGGCTGAAGTTTCGCAAATTAGAGTTAGGGTTAGATGCCGGGATAGTGGCGGATTAGAGAACATATATACTCTCGCTGAACAACATATCTAATTTGGAATGCCTCTCCACGCGTGGGGTTTGGAAGGAACTGTTGAATTAGGCTCATTTCCTGATAGATGCTTAGTTGTATTTGATCTGGGTCATTTCCCGTAGGCTAATAGTAATGTATACCAATTAAGCCTAAACTTTCTAGGTATTGTATTACCGTCAAGAAGACCCAAATCAGCATCCCAACCCCCAATCCGGGTATCCAAACCGTCCATACCGCACACACACACACATAATAGGGATACCTTGGTTTGATCCGTTTTATAGAAACCACCAGCGCTGAACTGAAGGCCATCTGCTTACAAATCTTGGCTTCTACTGTTAGGTCCCCGTTCAACGCTCCACGGCGACTACATTGCTGTTTCCCCTTGGCAAGACAAAGCCGAGGCACTCATTCTCTTTCGGGTGTCCGTCCTACTAGCTTGCTCGGATGTCGCACAGATAAAACGCTGGTCGAGTCGAAGATGCAGATGCAGATATCTCAATCTACGGCGTTGGGAAAAGCCAGCACAATAGAATGACAAAACTCGGTACAGTATGCTAGAGTTTCTGCCATGCGTAATGATGGCGCGCATCATGAGAACGGTTTGACACCAACATAAGAAGATTGGCTGGACAGCAGAAAAAGGGATCCTGCTGCACATAGTCGCTTTTTAGATGGACGCGCAGTTCCTAGCTACGTACATACACTAAGCTGAAAGCACCATAGGAGTAGAAGGGAGTGGAAGCGGGGAAAGAGAGGGTATTCAAGCTTCAGCTGATCGTGAGATGTTGCGTATAATCGATATAGATCTTCAGATTGGTAAGGAGTAGAGTGGGATGAGACAAGGGTCACTCACTCTATTCTCGCCGCCCCGTTTTGGCGGCTCTGTCTGAGACAAACATGAAGGATCTCGCCGGACGCCGGAGGCGATTTATAGAGGAAGCATATTGCGAAAGAAGCAGAACAGCCCTGCAACGTTCTAAGCGACGCTCAGCCCTTTAGATCGGAAACATGGAGGTCCACGAGTGCAGATCCCCTCTTCCCCAGGTTATTTCGGGGGAAGGCTGGAGATTGGAGGCCCTTGGATCCTCTTGGCCAACGGTGGGACCGGGTTATAGTTTCCAGACACGTGTGCTTAGCAGGATATTGTTCCAGATACCTTACTAGTATAGTGAAACTGGCTAGACAGCCTCGGCAAGATCCAGCGAGCGCGCTCAATACTTCACTGGCTGTTCCAAGGTGGCGCCATATCCCTGGAAAAAGCATCCGCGGTTGGGCAGGTCATCTGGGCCCATTATCACGTTAGCTGCATAACAGCATATGTTTCCGAGGTTCGGCAGATCATTAACGTGAGCACGAGGTGATGTATCCCTCCGACACGGATACGGCTGCTCGGGAACGGTCTTTGGAACCGAGCGCTCAAGTCGGTGACGACGGGATTGCGTCTCAACGAGGGCAGCATCAGTGGGGACGAGGAAGGAGCTTCCGCATCACTGGCGAGGCACATGTGGAGTTCAGATTCCACTACGAGATGCAGAGAGGACGTCTCCACCGACAAACCCATTCCAAATAGAAGATGGACAACGGGGCCCCTGGCCCGAGTAAAACAGCCCCATCTATGTCCTAGACAAAGACTCCAGAGTCCAGTTCCACAACCATCCGCTGTGCCAGTTTAGGCTAATACCCCAACATGTCGATGGCGATTGCAAGCGAATAGCTGACACCTTCTGGAATGAATCTACGACGGTCAATTTGCAAACGAGGCGCTTGGTCTCGTTTCTAATTCGATCGGTCAGGCGGGCTGGTGACGACTGACAAGCGATCCTTCCATTCCGGCGGCCCTGGGCGCTTGCCCTGAAGAGAACCTGGTCCGGACACGAGACAGGCACCAAGGCTTGTCGAGCAGGATTAAGAGATTTGGCAAAAGGAGGCGAAGAGAGTTTTGTTGGGGAACAGGGGGCCGGCTCAACAGCTCCTTCGATCTTCGCAGCCCCCCTCGGGGGACAAATATTCCTGCCCAATAGTAATGCATGAGCAAAACGAGCGTGTGTCGGGAGAATGGAGGACACTCGTCGCGCAGCCAAGCGTCGCAGAGTGCGCCAAAACTGGCTTCGAATAAGGCAGATAGCATTGGCCTGTGTCACATTCGTGGAAAATCCAGTAGAAGCAACGCCACAGTCGAGGGTATACCGGTCTGGGCCCGGTGCCAAGGGTCCGCCCAGCCCCTCCGTCCGGGGTCCCCGCGCAAGGAGCAATGGAAGCTAGGTAGACTATCTACTTGCTGGGCTTGCCAACAGTTGGAAGGACGGCGAACCCTGCTTGAGACATATGGCTCCTGTCCAAGAGCCAGCCACAAAGTCTGTCGGTGATAAGGAATTGCAACGCTGGGAATCCTGCGGGCGTCAGCTGTGCAGCGCAAAAGGTGCGCCAAGTCCGCCCAGCCCTGGGCCTGGCCGGGGATTGGCGAGCCGGGGGATGAAGCCTGCCTGCTTTGGGCTCCCGTGTCCGAAGCGCCGTGCCTTGGCGGGCTCTTGGGTGCCTAAGAAGCGAGCAAATCGATCCTCCGCTGGGCGTTGTTGCTGCGTTTACGACATTCTCAGCTCACATTAGGTGGAGACCAGGGGGCCGTTCCCTGCTTATCTCTTCCCTTGAGCCTAATTGACCTCCCTCTTTTCCTGTATGCGGCAGTGGGTTCCCTTGTGCACTGCCGGGGGGTTTCACGAAGATGATGACGAATCCGCAGCGCACATTGGCGATTGACGATCCATTCTGTCGCGGCCCCAATGGAGTCAGGGAGGTTTCCCCGCGTGTGAGACGGAGCTGTCATGGTGAATAAAGGCGGGGGAGGGTCTTTGCTGATCTTATAAGACTAGACACGCTGCCCACTTTTTGAGTCTATTTTCTTATCCTTGTCTGACTTTTGCGTACTTTCCCGCACAACATGAGCACCACCGACGAGAAGAAGACGGGTCTTGAGAGCGACGGCAGCGTGGAGTTGGAGCAGGGGGTGTCCACTACCGGCTATAGCGAGACTGCTACCAAGAAGTTGATTCGGAAGATTGATCTTGTCTTAATTCCGTGGCTGGCACTTCTTTATCTGTATGCTCATGCTGGATTATATGCGATGCGTGGCTAACCCTTCTAGGCTGAGTTTCCTTGACCGCACAAACATTGGAAATGCACGTCTCGCCAACCTTGAAGAGGACCTGGGCATGTCCGGGCTTGACTACAACGTATGTTGCCCCCAACTGAACCTTCAGAACAATCCTGACCGGTTGTACAGAATGCGCTCGCCATCTTCTTCCCCTTTTATGTCGCCGCCGAGATCCCCTCGAACATCATGATGAAGCGATCGCGACCTGCCGTATGGATTCCAACCATCATGTTGGCATGGGCTGTGGTCTGCTCGCTTATGGGTATAGTGCACAACTATCCGGGTCTCATGGCTGCTCGCGCTTGTCTGGGTATTGCAGAAGGTGGTCTTTTCCCGGGTGTGACTTTCTAGTAAGTCAACCTTCCGTCTTGGAGCTCAGTATCGCACTAACAAGCCTAGTATTACCATGTGGTATAAGCGCCACGAGTGCGGTATTCGCATGGCCATCTTCTTCTCTGCTGCCACCGCGGCTGGTGCTTTTGGTGGCCTGCTCGCTCGTGGTATCATCGAGATGGACGGACTCGGCGGGAGAGCAGGATGGGCCTGGATCTTCATAATCGAGGGTCTACTCACTTTTGTTGTTGGTATGTTTCAATATACCTCCATCACCCTCAATTGCTAATAATCTGCAGCCGTGGTCGCATTCTTCGTAATGAACGACTACCCCGACACGGCGAAATTCCTCACCCAATCTGAAAAGGATGAAGTCTCCCGTCGTCTCAAGGAAGACCGCAGCTCGCTCGCCGATGAGTTCCACATGCGCTTCTTCTGGGACGCCATTAAAGACTGGAAGATCTGGGTGCACATGTTCATCACCATCGGTATCTACACGCCTCTGTACTCGATCTCGCTGTTCATGCCTACGATTGTGCAGTCGCTGGGATACCAGAATGAGACGGCGCAGCTCATGACTGTCCCTCCTTACGTGGTTGCCTGTGTCTTTTGCATCGCCGGTGGTTTCCTTGCTGATAAGCAGGGCCAGCGCGGGCTGTATATGATCTTCTTCAATATCATGGCGTACGTCCCCTTCCCTTCCCTTCCAACACCCAATCCAAGCATCTAACGTATTTTAGCATCGTCGGCTTCATCATGCTCATCTCGTCGAACAACAACGGCGTCAAGTACGCTGGGACCTTCTTCGCCGCGTCCGGAATCTATCCCAACGTGCCGCAGGGCGTCGCCTGGAACGGCAACAACATCGGCGGTTCTCTCAAGCGCGGGGTCGGCATCGCCATGCATGTCGGGTTCGGAAACCTCGGCGGTGTTATCTCGAGTTATGTCTACCGGGCGCAGGACCGGCCCAGATACGTTACCGGTCATGCAACCCTGATTGGCACGTTGACCATGAGTACGGTGCTGTGTACGTTCATGACTATCTACTTGCGCCGGGAGAATGCTCGCCGTGATCGCGAGTACAAGGCGCCGAGCGAGTACTCTGAGCCCGAGAGGCTGGCGGAGAGGGAGAAGGGGGATAACGCTTCGTTTTTCCGGTATACGGTTTAGATGGAGATGGGGATGTGATTGATGGTGGGTATGGGTTACCTCTTCTAGGGCTACGTAGACGAGTGGAAAAATGAGCCGCCGCACCACCTGTTGGGACACACACTGTCCAAGGCCAATCAAGAGCTCATCTATACATATAATATAATATAACGATCGCATCATGACATCCCTTATTCTCCGGGTACACTCACCCCAGAAACATCCTTACAAACCCGCAGCAACTCCTCCTGCTTCTCCACATTCGCCGCCCCCGAATGCGCCCTCTCCTCCCCACTCGTCGTGAAAAACGCCCCGCTCCTCAACTTCGCAAACTCCCCTTTCCCCACCGCCCATTCCGCCAGAACCCTCGCCGGCGTCTCCAACCCACCAGGCGCCATCCCACCCCCCATCTTCGTGCGCACCCAGCCAGGGTGCATACTAACAACTTGTACGCCACCATCGCCATTACCACCCCACCGCCTCGCAAACGCATTCGCAAGCATAACATCATGCAACTTGCTATCAGCATAACTATGACTCCGCGTGGCATTCCGCAAGCTCTCATCACCCCCATAATGGCTATCGGAACTCATAAACAATAGTCTCGCCGTCGGCCTCTCCAGAAGACAGGTAAGAATATACGGCGCCAGCGTATTCACCGCAAAGACCGCCGAGACACCATCCGATGTAATCTCGCGCGAGGACGTCGCGCCGTACCCGATGCCCGCGTTGTGGATGATCGTGTCGAAGGGCTTTTCGCCACCGCCGTGATGCGTGAATTTCTTGACTTGCGCGGCGAGTTTTTTTGTTTCGGCGATTGAGGAGAGATCCCCGATTAATACTGCGGCGGCGCCCGGGACGGCGGATTGTGTGTCCCTGGCGCGCGAGGCGTTGCGCGCGTGTAGGACGACCGTGTGGCCTTGTTCGGCGAGGAGTTTGCCCGTTGCGAGGCCGATGCCGTCGCTGGAGCCTGTGATGAAGATTCGGGACATGGTGAGGTTTATGTTTGCTTTGTTATGCTTTTTTGTTGATGGTCGGTGCGTCGAGGAGGAAGGGGAGTGTGTATGTATATATTTAAATGCGGGGTGATGTCACGTCTATTATTAATTCTCGGTGGATGACGTCAAGCAAGCATTCTACAGCACTCAATAGGCATGATCCGAGTCTGGTCAGGATGCGACATGTTAACAGATCGGGAATTCAAACAGATTTATCTTTAAAGATGGTGTAGCCTTCTCAATGCCATTGGTGGTTGGATGGGTGGTCGACGTTTGTGCTAAAGTACCATGGTTAGTTCCGTATCCAATGCACCTCTTGACATCCCGCTACTACTGATATCTATTGGCGCGGAGATTTGTATCTCGTGGACCCATTGGTTCGGATCTCGATTTTAATCTTAAAAAAAAAGAAGAAGAGGGGAAGTTTAGCCTAAACCCTCCGTGAGTTAAATCGCCTTCTTCCTCGGAGATGCTGGCTTCCGCGGAGATATGTATGGAGATGTGCACCAGGCTCGCGGAGCGGGGTAGAGGCGGAGGGTCCGGGGATGCTTCATGGCAGCGGAGCTTTGCAACCATGGGAAGTTTAGGGGGGTCGGATGAGGCTGATGTTGGCGCAGGGCAGTGGTATTATAATAGTCGAGCCCAGGGGTCTCTGCAATAAACATGGAGTTAACATACAGGGCTGACTACTACGGCACGAGGAGTCAAAAACATCTGCTCCCCTGCAATAAAGTCCATCGCATTCGGCCAAGTCCTCGAAAGGAAACGAAGAATAAAGAGCTTGGATTTATAGGCTTGACCTCGCGTCGCCGGGTTTATTCTCCCAGAACTGCGCCAAACCATTGCCTAGAGGCCGGCTTCTAGATATATACAGCCAGCTAGCCCGGACTGACTAGGGTGCTTCCTGCTCCTCATCAAAACCGAACCCTGTGTCGCATGCATGCACATCCATATCCGGGCGAGAGTCCGCCTCGCTATCGCGACGCATGCTCCAGCTCGATCCGGGAGGCGCCCACTCGTCGTTGGTATGGGAGGTCTCGTTGTGGTTGAACGGTAAGTGCTGGATGTTAGGTGTTTCGGATGCGGCTGCCTGTGAAGGCTGATTTGGCTCAGAATTGCTGGTGTCGTCCTGGAGGGTGTTGGAATTTCGATCGAGTTGGTGTTGGTTTGTGGCGGACATTTTGGGCCCCGTTAGAGTAAGGTGGATACACTTGTAGAGGGAGTTGGGAGTAAGTGGCAGCCAAGGTAGGTTGGGTGGGTGAGGGAAGCTTCGCTAGTTGATCGATTGACTGGTATTTGTGGTCACGGCACAGTGTTAATCAAGGGAGGTCCTTTTATTTATAACATTACCGCAAGGGACTCGCATCCTGGAAAGCTGGTGGCGATGTCTGTAATAATGATGTCAAGGACCGCATAACCAAATGTTACAACTATCGATACGGGATTAGCACTGTTGACATTGGATTTTGCTCTCTTATTTTCTTTCTTTCTATTTTTTTTTTTTCATCGGGTGCCGGTCATACCTATGTACAGTCTACGCGATCACAAATAGATTGTTACTCTGGGGGCACACTCAATCAGGCACATTTAGAAGGAACATGACAAGAAATGCCTAGAGACCATCCCACGACCGTCCGACCGAGTACGCTAGTAGCTCGGCACGATTAGATCATGGTCGATCTTCTGTCCAAGCCCCTTGTAGCGCCAGTTGCTGAAATATGCGAAATCGTTTTCTTTGGCGGTGGGAGTGGAAAGAGTCGCGGGGGCGTGCCCGCCCCGTGAGGCGTATACACCTAGTAATGTGCCTAATGATAAGTTAATCGCGATGTCAATAACTACGGAGCGAAATAGGATTCAGCCATAAGAAAGGGAGAGGAAAGATCATACCTGTAAACGGGCCTGTCCCTCCAGAGACAACCCTGCTGCTAATAGTTCCAATATGTTCTTTGCGGGCTGGGCGTGAGGAGAGGCTAGCAGAGAATTGATACTCTTCGTCATTCAAAGCTTCAACAGCCAGGGTGATCTGTTTGTCGGTCCACTCTTTTGGGATCTCCCTTGTGACATTCGATAATGGCCCATTGTAGTTCCCACGTCCCGTAACCTTTAGCTGGAGAGCATGCGTGGCTTTGTTGTTTGTCACCGCGTTGACGATGCTCAAGTCGATACGCTGCTCCTGCGTCAGGAAAACACTTATGCCCGCCTCGACATGGGCGGACTGTGGTTTGAACTCAAGGTCAACATTAAACGAGAAGAGTGTATCTGTTTGACGACGAGCTAGAAATGTAATCGGATCCGTCATCGAGGACGCATTGTACGACGGGCCGAAGGTGGACGGCGTCATGCGAAGTGTATTCTGATGACCCCTTGGCGAAACCGTATAACTCGACTCATCCGGAAGACGCCAGTACATCAGATGTTTGGGGATACCCGATCCCGGAGCGAAAGTGAGGTGCTCAGGCTTATTGATTGAATTCTGCACGGAGTGCTTCTTCGGCAGTGGAAGTATTCCGTTGTATTGCGATTTGTCAAGACGGGGTTATGCAGGTATGGCTCCCATGGCCCTGTGCGTGACTTCGATCGTGCCATGGTCGCCGAGTGCCTTGTCTCCGTGCCGCCCTCAGCGATCAGGAGGTAGTAGTATCCATCCTTCTTATAGAGATGCGGTCCCTCGGGGTATGCACCGCCCGTCCCGTTCCAGAGATAGCTGACAGGTCCAATTTGTCCGGTTCTGAGGTCGAGCGAGTAGTGGTGGATCATGTTATTATCCGCGGAGCTGACGTAGGCTGTCCCATCGTCGTCCCAGAAGATATCCGGGTCGATCCCATACACGGGGAAAACGAGCGGGTCGCTCCATGCATCGTCAGAGTAGGGATCTGTCGATGTAAAGACTAATCCATTGAGCTGAGGGCCCAGGTTCGAGACGATGAGGTAGAAGACTCCATCGCGGTATCGCAGAGTCGGGGCATAGATTCCGCCCTGTTGGCCCTCTGTGTCGGCGAGTTCGGGGATCTGATTCGCGCGATTGAAGATGTTGCTGGCGAGTTCCCAGTTCTGGAGATCTTTGCTAGCGTACAGCGGGAGGCCGGGGAAGGCGATAAAGGTGGATGTCACGGAGAAGAATGTTTCTCGCTCGGCGACGTATACGCATGATGGATCCGAGTGCCAGCCAGGGAAGAGGGGGTTGTGGTATGTTGTTAAACCAGCGGAAGCGAGAGCTGTGCTAGCTAAAGCTGACATCGCGGATAGTGTTTGAATGATTATGGATCGCATCAGTCCTGCTGTTGAAATCTCCAAGTCTGGGGCCTTCAGAGGACCAGTCTGAGGGGGGGGAAGAAATTTATAAACACCTCACAGCATATATTGCGGGGCTGCTGCTTCGTGCATTGAGGGGGTTTTCCCACCGTGCCGAAGGGGGCAGGCCTGTGCCCATAGGTAGAACAAACCTGCCGTCCACATTCCGACAGTCCCTAGATTTATTTAGGCAAAAGCCGACTTTAGCCACAATTATGACCTAGGTAAAGTAGATCCTCCGTTCAGTCCGGCGCGGGTAAGCAGCTTGCAGGAGACTGGTGGGAATTGATGGAAAGAAGCAGGGTTGCATTAAGCCGCCTCCTTCGGTTTAACTCACCCCGAAGGTTACCGTAAGGGTCTGGTAGGGGCAGCAACATCGCCTGCCTGGTAAAAGCGATCCTCGATCACAGTCGCACCAAGGCCTTCGACGTTAACTTCTTGGATTCCTAGGTACCATCCGGTCCACCCACCTAAGGCTTGTTGTGCCGACGATTAATGCTTATCACCATAATCCTTGGCCACCTCAGCGGTTTAAGCGTATTTTGCTTGCGGCTCTCGAGCAGGTCGACGGTTGCCCTATGTTCCTCTGGTCAGACCCAACGAGGAAGGAGCTACCCCTGGCTGAGCCCCAGGCCAGAAACTGGGGGTCCAAACCATTCCTTCCTGATCCCGCCTGTATGAGGCTTCCTCCCTCTTCTTCTGGTGTGAGTCCAAATACGAACGTCTGTCCTGACCTCTAGACGCTGCGGGGCTGCCGGCGCAGAAACACCACAATCACGACATGAGCAGCGGTTCAAGCTGCAATCCAGGATGTTTCGCGCAGTGAGGGTTAGTGAACCACCGAGAGGATCTCTTTCGCAACAGCCGCCGCAGTGGCCGCAGCATACCCCCGCCACTCCTTGTTTTTGTGCGAATCGGCGTAGTCGCAAATCCCTCTGACGACGAGACATGGAAATCGATCCATCAAGCCCGCAGCTTCCATTTCGAAACAGAGGATCCCCTTTTGAGAGAGCTGGTCGCGGGTGATGCTGTCCCGTACAACTTGGTTGCCTGATGCTATGGCCCCATAATGGATCTGCGGGCTGTTGCTCAACGATCGAAGGGGACGTAGGTACTCATTAGATTTATCACATCCACTGCATGTCTCGCTATCGGGCTCAAGGTGAATATAATCAGACTTGAAGAGACGGTCACTGTCGGGATCAGGGCGCTTGAAGTGACGCCAGTGGTCGCCGAGTTGGGCGCGCATCGACTCGAGGTACTTGGAGACCTTAGACCCAGTCAAAAGGTGATCTGCCTGCAGTTTGGACATGGCAGTCAGAAGAATTGCAGGCGGTTTGTTGAGCGTTCCCGTGGTGTGAAGGTGGCCCCTCTGCAGCAGTTTGCCCATGTCGTGCTGGAAAACACCACCGGTCGCATTATCTGGTTTCCCAACGACCACATCCCCAAGGCGGATATCAGCTTGTTCACTCGGTACTCCGCCTGCTATTCCAACCATCATGCCGAATCGCAACGATTGGAAGGTGGAGATCATGTTCATTGCAACGGTAGTCGCCGACGTTGTTCCGTACACTCCGTTGGGGAGGCATGCGATAACAACATTATGGCGACCGATCTTTCCAAACGTATAACTGTTTTGGTCTGTCAGGGACCTGGATATTGCGGGCTCCGAGTGCACCTCGTCTAGCATTGCCTTGCATGCGGCCATCTCTACGGGGAGTGCACAAATCCATCCAACAGAGTAGCGCGGCTGGACATGTGGAAGGCCATTATTGACCTTGAATCTGACGCGCCGAGTCCAACTATGGGCGGGTGTCGGCGAGGAGTTACCGGCTGCTGGCAGAGGCAATGCTTCATCAGCTACTCCAAGGTGATTGTTGTCCGATGAAACAGGTGGCCATGCAATTGCGTCGGTGTCATCGATTTCCTGGTCTTTTGCTGCTCGCTTTCGACTTGGATTTCCCCGGTTTAATTCCTGCATGTTCGATATAATGCTGGCGCACACAATCCTTCTCGCTGCAATGAAGTTGGGCCCGGATTGCCCACGCCGGGCCAGGCGTTTTGCTTTGCGCTCATACGTTGCCCGGAACTTGAGACAGACTTTGATGGCCTCTAAGTATGGAGCTCTGCTAAGATCCTTTGCTAATTCTTCATAAATGATGTCTTCTACTGTTGTTATTCGTGTATTGCTGTCGTGACAACCTACCTTGATATGCGGCAGTTGGAACCCGGTCTCAATCTCCATCAACAGCTTCGCGAGGCGAGGGAAAAGCACATCTTCAATGGATCGGCCTTCATTCATGGAAGCTTCCTCTCCTAGGCTATCGAGGAGCTCTTGGCTAGATACGCACAAAGCGTATGGATGACCGCCCAAGCATTCCCCAGAGCGCGAGGAGAGGAAGTAAATTCCGCTAGAATCCCAGCATCTGACATAAGAACCAGAATCTATGCAGTTTGCCAAACTGTATACCAGACTTGATGCCAAGGCCCGTTTTTCCGCTTTATTAAACAAACATTTGACTCCAGGAATCCTGGCTATCTCAGGGGCAAAGGCGTATTCCCTTAATAGTTGCTGGAGCGTCTTTGACGGCGTGGTGCCAGCTGGGCACTCACCCTCGCCTTCTCGGACAGCGTCATTATCATGAACAAATAGGTCGCTCCCCGATAGGCCCAGGTACAGACTGCCGGAGGTTTCGAATGCGTCCTGAATCTCTTCACAGACGCTCTCAGTGTCGTACCAAGCTTGCCGATCCCTAACTCATTCAAAAATGGCTGGTCAGTTCCAGAGTGTCCCCGGTGGTTGGGGAACAACTTACGCTGGCAGACGTGTGGCCAACAGACTCCGCTGCCACTGTGGAAGCCGACAGTGTGATAAAAAAAGGTGTAACTCTGACCCCTCCTGAGTCTGGCCCCCATCGATGGCACATTGGTCCGGCAGCTTCAGGAGGACCTGATGACCGCAAGACGCTACCACACCAAGTTTGGCCAAAAGTCTCGAAAGACCTCTGAGCGCTCTGGTGGTATGGTCATCTTCCGGGCCCACGGTCAAGATGTTGGCTGGCTGGGTACTGTCTAAGGGATGAGAATCTTGAACGGACGGACGAGTAAGCTTAGTGAAAAAACTGTTAAATTCGTCTACCGTTTCTTTCATATTGCGGGCAACATCCAAGGTATTTATGTCGAGAATCCTTCTGCTTCCGTCACAGACAACCTCGAAGTGCCAATCCGTGTGTGCTAGTTCTCCCAGTAGATTGTCGAGGTTTGGATACTTCGAGGGGGGGCTTGTTTCGTTGGTTACCGCTGCAGCTTCTTGGAGAAGATGCGTGTTCACAGACTGTTCCAGCGCAGCGCACAGCGACTCCAGGAGGCTCTGGGCAGCGGCATCGATATCGGTGTCCGGTTCGCGGTCGAGCAGGACATCAAGATCGTTTCTTCTCAGCAGATAGCGGAAGCCACTCTCCACTAGTTCTAAAGAATTGCTCAGGGCATTTTGGGCGGGATCAGTGCTTATCTTTGACAGGTCCAGAGGCTGGTATTTCGGTCGGTTCAGGAGGCGTGCTCGGTGGGAGCGGAGGGACCGAAGTCTGTCCCATTCCTTGCTTGAGACCCTCGGTTCGACAAGGTTTATCATTGTCTTCAGAGTCTATGCGATATGCATTGGTTCATAATGTGTTCGTCGTTTGTCCGGTCGCGTAATCCGTCAGCTGCGCGGGGCGCGAGCTGCAGCGGGGTCGAATTGCTGGCAAACATGCGGCCTCTCGCCTAGCCAATGACACTTCGTGATTGTCCGGTTACAGAGCAAATGATTGGATGCAAAGAAATGACACACCTGCATATCACGTGCACACCCGTCGACGTGAACTGAGTTGAAGATGGCTTTCTCTGATGCCTTCTCTAAAGAATATCGGCGGCATCATGGAGAGAGACACCCTAGACGAGAATTATGAACAGGGTGACAGCCAGTCACCTATTCGGTTCATGGCAGAAGATTGCAATGCTCTTTCCCAGAAATGTGTGAATAGGTTTGCGCAATCAGCGCCGTCGTCGGTGGCAGCAGGGTTGTATCAGTTCGTGGAGGAGTTCCAGGGCCGGTTTGAGGCGTGGGCCTCGTATCTAGCCGTCTTTGCAGGCCAGCATTCAAGCCTCGATCATCGAGTGCGTCGCCACCCCTCGCTGCAGGACATGATTATTCGCTTATTGGACACTTTACGTCGCAACCTCTTCCTCTGTAGGTGAAGAAAGAAACATCTATCTGGGCACCTGGCTTGGGACTAATAGTCTGGATGTCTTCTACAGTAACTGCTTATGAACTGCCTGAGTCTGTGTCACTTCCAGTGGCTGCAAACGTTGACGACGAAGGCGACCAGATCATGAAAGACTCGCACGCCTCGACCTTTGATGTCCCCTGCTCTGGAATCACCGAGGCTATAACTGAGTTGAACAAACTCGGGATCGCAATCCGATCTTCCACACGTTCCACTGCGACCGCACGAGCCAGAAGATTCGTGTCCCAAAACCCAACATTATGTCCGATAACAGAATTCGAGGACATTGCATACCAAGCCATCGATTGCTTATATCCGAGCGCGCCTATATGGCTGAAACAACAACTGGCCAATGCGATGGGCGACCGATATGCGAGGTTGCAGTATGAGGCTGTCAGGAATAATACTTACCACTCCCACATACCCAGCACCAGCACCCAGCAAGATGCGTCTGACAACGCGAGAGACTCTAATATGCCACAAAGAAATGTGATAGTCGAGAGTTTAGAAACATCTGCTGACCATAAGCCGGACGTCGGTGATGGGTCGAGGCGACGAGAACGTCCAATCATACAGATACCGGTGTCTTCCATAGACACGCAAGCTCTATACTCAAAGTTGGCTACCAGAAACGTCGTTGCTTCTTCCAAGCCAAAAACGCTCACTGTGCTCGTGGGCCGTCTCAAGGAGCCACCTTTACCAAAGTTCGAAGGCGCGAACTCATATACCATTTGTCAGTGGTGCTCCCAAGTCATTGATCGCTCACTCGTCCGTACAAAGGCAAATGGGTGTCTCCAATGGTCGAACGAAGGACGGTCAGTTGCAATTTGTTCATCATAATCTGGCAAAAGCGAGAGAAGTCTAATAAGAGTTCTCGAGATCTCAGGCGTCATTATAGACGCGACCTCCAGCCTTATGTCTGTATTGCGAAAGAATGTTCTCAGTCGCGCCCAGCATATGGCTCATCCAAAGAGTGGTTTCAGCACATGAGATCTTCTCACTCGGAATACTGGCTGGAGAATATCCACTCTGAGAGGGTCTGGACATGTGCGGCTAGTCATGATAACAATTGCCTCTACATATTCCCCTCACAGGAGGAGTTGGAGGAACATGTCAGCATACAGCATCCAGACGGATGTAGTACCACGGTGTGTAGCTCTGGAAACAGAAGTATTAAACACCATCAGTATTAGTAGTTCTGACATGGGCGTAGGACCCTGAAATCGTACCAGATATCGATGACTCGCCTGCGCCCCAAACCCGACGACCAGTGTCCTGCTGTCCCCTATGTTTATTTCCACCTGAGGAGCCCAAAGCCACGCACGATAATTCGGCTGATGTTCCAATGGGAATGCCGGAAGATAATCAGATGAGTAGACCAATTACTTCCTGGTCTATGGGTTCCCATATCGCTGAGCATCTACATCATTTGATGGTTATCTCACTCCAACTAATATCTACCATCAACCTCCCACCGGAGGACAAAGATCGAATGGATGGGGTATCTTCTAAGCCTGCTACTTCAGACTCCGAGCCTGCAGATGATAACTCGAGGTCTAAATGGGACAACCGACTAGATGAATTGCCAACCGATGTACAGGGAGCCGTGGTATGGCCCGAAAATAATCGAGAGTCCACCCCTGATTTTGGAGAATCGTCCGAGCCAGACTGGTCGGCGGCCCAGCGCGATGGGATACTCAAGGACCAAGTTGAAATCCTCGCCGCATACCGACCCTACGATCATCAACATGTATGGAATATATTCTCGGCTCTAGATACAGAGCTTGTGGCGAGGCTGGGGAACGCCAATACGAAGCGCAGGGCTATTTTCAAATATCGCCAATTGCGACACGAGAAGATGGTTGCACGTTTGAATGATACGTCTCAAGAGGGTCAATCGCCTACATTCTGTGATACAACGTCTACGGACTCTGATCTCAGCGAGGATGCCGCGGATGGTATGGAAGTTGTAAGGCACAGGAGGTGGTTCAAACCACCCCGATTTACAGGGGATAACATCAGACATCTACTGGCTGCCGCAGATTACGGTGGTCTTTTCCTGTGCCCCTACTGCCATCAACTCACGGAAATAGATGCCCAAAAAAAGCCTTGGATCACCCATGTCTTTGAGGACCTACGGCCGTATATTTGTGTGTTCCGTCAGTGTAACACACCTGATAAGCTCTATGGAAACCGTGGGGAATGGTTCTCACATATGAAGAATGCCCATGGGCTCAGCCGACATCGCCTCGAAACCTGCGTCCTCTGTGATGCGACAGTCGAGTTTCGGCAAATGGAGATGCATCTGGGGCTGCATTTAGAACAACTCGCTCTGTTTGCCTTACGCGATCCGGAGTTGGATATTGAGGTGGATACTGAGAAGGAAGAAGAAGAGGAGGAGGAGGAAGAGGGGGGAAAAGGAAACTTTGTATATCGGGGCCCGAAAGGCGCGGCGGAGAGTTTACAGGGGATATTAAGCAGCCACGAGCTGCATCACGGGTCACCGTGGCCACCATGGAGGAAAAAGTAGATTGAGGATTCCGAGGCTGAAGGATAATGCTTACATGGCGGCAGACACAGGGGCTATGTATTTCACAGCGACCTATGTACTCTAAATTACTGTCTGACATTGTCTGATCCGATCGGGTGTATGCCCAAGAAAAGCATATTTTGCTTGGGTACCATCAAGTTCGCATTCTACCCATACACACAAGAATGGGCCTGTGGGGTAGAGTAATATGTTACCACACTGCAGGACTACGAACCCGAAAGCTAAAGGAGCTTGTTTCAGACTGTGTCATTTGTAGTAACAAGCGGCGAAGCGGAGTGTTTACTCTTCTGCTGGTTTTCTGAGCGAGAAGTTCTCCATGATGAAACCAAACAAAATCGTATGCTCACTTACGGGCAACGTTGAACGATATAGACGACTGCTCTGGGCATTCCGATGGGAATGGTAGGGAGAGTGAGTGAATGCGCTGTTGCTGGAAATGGAATCACCTTGAAAAGGTAGAACGTGTCCTGCAAGGTTAACTTTGTCAACTGCATGATGGTGTATTGCACCAACAAGAGGAGGACAGTTTGGTATATACGTAGATTACAGGATAGTTTTTAGCTGGTTGTATCTGCATTATTACATTGATTCACCTATAGTGTAAGCTCCTCCGTGCACGTTATTCGACGATTTCAAAGTCCTCCACACTATCCAACAGATTCGCGTCCCCTTCCTCCTTAGCAGTATCAGCCGCATGCCTTGCCTCCAACCCCCTTATCAACTTCTCATGCGCCTCACTTCTGGGAACAACCCGACAGGTAAAGTCAGTCGGATACGTCAGCAACCCGGGCTTGGGCTTCACATCATCAACCCCAATCTCTTCCCCATCGGACCCAACCGCTTTCTTAATTGTAAACACCGCCAAGCTCTGCACAATATGCAGATACAAACTCGCATCGGCAAAGTACTGTCCCGCACAGATTCTCCGCCCATACCCGAAGGCATCACCGGAAGGATCGGGCTCGTTACGCGGCGCTAGGAACCGATCTGGATCGAAGGATTCCGGGTCACTGTAGACCTCGGGGTCGTGCAGGAACCACCAAACAGCGGGAAGCAGAAGAGACCCCTTTGGGATCGTGTACCCGCGATACTGGATGTCCTCGGTCGCGGTGTGGGGGAAACCCATGGGTGCAATGGGCCACCAGCGGAGGGTTTCTTGCACCAGCGCATTAATATACGGCAGGTTCTCGCGGTCGCCGAGGGTTGGGAGACGCTCGCTCCCCACGATGCGATCAATCTCCTCCTGCGCCTTGCGCTGCACATCGGGGAAGCGAAGCATCGCGAGCGTCCAGCTGGTCAGCGCGATCACGCCCGTATCAGCCGCGGCCCCGTAGAGGCTCGCCGCCGTCCAGATAATCGCGCGCTCGTCCTCGGCGTCCAACACGCCATCGTTCTCGGCCTTGAGATCCTCGACCAGTTTCGAGACGTACGACGGTTCGTGAGTCCCCGCGGCCATCTGGCGCTGCACGAAGCGGTAGGGGATGTACGCGCAGGCTTGGATAGATTTTTTCCACTTGCGCGCGGTCTTTTTGAATCCTGCGCCCGGAAAGTTCTCGGGGAGATGCTGCAGCGCGGGGATGATGTCGACGGCCCAGGCCATGGGGACGGCGGCCAGCGAGAACTCAGTCATCATTTTGTCGATGATCTCGACGAGGGTGTCGGGCTTTTCCGGGGTAACTGTGTAGCCGTAGGCCATCTTCAGGACGGTCGAAGCGGCGTTGCTGTTATTTATTAGGTTTGAACTTACCCAGACAGATGAGTGTTGGCTTACGTCTTGAAATGCTCCAGCCACTTATCGGGCTGGTTCAATGCCTTCACAAGCTGTTTATGGACCCCGACTTCCTGAATACCGCGAAACTCGGCCGCAGACGCGCTCGTCCCGAGGACACGATGCAGGAACTTGCGCGACCGCTGAAACGTCGGATTGTAATCCTGGCAGACGATGATATTCTCATAGCCGCAGAGCTTATTCGCCATGACCATCGTCGGCCGGCCTGAGGTCTTGCTTGATTGTTGCTCGAGCAGGTCATTCGCGGCTTGCTTGTCATGGATGATCACGAGCGTCATGCCCATCACACTGACGGAACTGATTCCGCCATACAGTTTCTTGTGTCGCAGCCAATGCTGGTATTCGAGCGCGCCATTGGGAGGGAAGTCTCCGAAGTTTCCCAGGAGTGGGATCGCCTCAGGCCCTGGCGGGAGTCTGGGAGGGTTGGATCCGAAGATTTCCCTGTATGTCACATAGGCAAGCAATGTGACGATTCCGAAGATAGCCCAGGACGTGAGCGACATGTTGGTGCACAGCTGATAAAAATTGCTCGAGGTTGAACAATGCGAGGTGAGGTCGTTGGCGTCTCAGTGGTGACGACTGATTAACTGCGCCCCTAAGCGGGGTTGTTAGCGCCGCTCGGCCATTTAGCGACGTTACATTAATCAGGGACTACTGTGTAACTGGTCTCCGATATCATGAGTGGTGGTGTTAAGCCATTCGTGGCCTAGGCTATCGATGGAAAGATAACTAGGGTGGCGAAAAAGAATGAAGACTTCAGCCTGTAGGCTTGTTTGGATGAGAGAGACTGGACAGGAGCCCTATGTAACTGTTGTCCAACGAGGGCGCTGCAACGTCGCCAGGGGATTCCCTGACCAGATGACGTACGGAGCTAATTCGCATTTCGCGATTAACAATTTCATATGACTGCAGCTGAAGAAGCGACCCCTGCACGGGCGCGCGGAATACCAAGTCACATCAACCCGCGACTTTTTAGCGTGTTGGCTGAAGTTCAGCCCTACCACGCCGGACTGTTTGCTGATGATTCTAGAAGCGGCTGTCTAGCCTGTTGGGAATATTAGCCGACCCATATGTGGGATTGGATTGGGCGGCGCAAATCAGGGTCACTTACTGGGGCCATGCATCAGGGATATGATACGAGGGGGGTATGCAGGCGCGGGTCAGCCCAGTGAAAGCACCGCTAATTTTCAGTCCAACAGTCGTACAACTTTACTCATCCCACTGCTGATCCAGCGGTGAAGCTTCTTTCGACATAATGGTACGCATCGGCCGGTCCGATAGCTTCGCACTTCGCAGTACACATCTGCGATGACACCTACGAACGTTGCACTGCATGGGCCCTGGATACCTGGGGAAGATGATGCGAGCTGTAGGGCTGAATGATGTATATATAACCTGGTGGTTTTGTGATTTCTTCCAGGTCATCAAGCGCGTCTACTCGAGATATGGTCTCTTCGATCTTGACGACTGCCCTAATCCTAGGGGCCTCCTTTCCACTCAGTCTCTGTCGCGAGCCCCTCTTCAACAGCAATGGCCGATTCACCTTCGTGGACAACGTCCACACAATCACCGTCAACAGCACCGACACCACCATCGAGCGACGAGACACATCAGAATATCTTCACTGCCGCGGCAAGTGCAACCCCGAGTCGATCAAGCGAGGCCATGCAGCAGAAACAGACGACACCGCTCTCCTCGCACGCGAGTTCGTCCTCCCCGAAAACAACGACGCAATGGCACGATACCTCGTCAACCGCGTCGACAACTGGGAGAGCAACGGGGCTCTACCCGTCTTCCATTATGACTTCAACCCGGCCAACTCCGCCCAGTTTCGCGTTCTGGGAGACGAGCCGGTGGAGATGGTCCTAGATGGGCTCTGCGGCTGTACCGCACTGGCTGTTGTTTCCCGGTCCGCAGTGTATTTCGCGCACTTCTTCGAAGCAAGCTCGTTCCTCTCGTCGGACTACATGGATCCAGCGACCGCCACGCTCTTTGAGGACCGCGTGATTGGCTTCCTCGAGACGGGCGACGACCTTGAGGGAGTCTGGTTCAACGAGGACAACGTCGAGATCTTCCGAGACTATCCTGTCTTCGCGCAGCATCTAGGGAACTTTGCAGAAGACTCGAACCCCGCAATCTACATTCTGAGTCCAAGGCTTGAGCTCGACCAGGCCCAGGTCGTTGGAGTGCCGACCACCGGCATAACCGAATATGGGGACGGACTCAACTACGACGGGCAAATCAACCGCCTCCGGGAATACCTCCATGGCATCCTCCCGCATATTCAACCGCAGATCTTCGAGTACGAGGCGCTGGATTGCAGCAGTCGTGCACTAGACGGGCACCGCGGGAAGGCGCTGTATCAGTACGATCCGGAGGCGTATTTCGACGATCCCACCTCGCGCGGGGCAAGACTTATCTTCCAGGCGTATGACATTCCGAATCCGTTCGATGGGGATTACTATCGTGCTGGCCTTCTTTACGATGATTATTGGTTGCCCGGTGCAGATGAGGATCGAGAACTCGATGTTGGCCCTGCACAGGCGCCCCCTGTTCAAGAGGAATTACTAGATTGCAATAGACAGCCATATTGGAAGTCTCAGGTAGGACCACTTTCCATGTGTTATGGTCTTCACTCACGCAAACTCAGTACAACTGCTTCGGAAATGGGACACTGTGTCCGATTCTCGACGGCGTAGGGACGCTACCTTGTGGGGACGATTGCTACCTCGAGTCGATGTACACCTGCTTTGACGGGGCGAAGCTTTGTCCGGTGATTGAAGGACGCCGGACATTCCCCTGTGGAGAAGCCTGTTATTTGCCATCGCTGTACCGGTACGTCCCTTGTTCCCACCAACCCTAAATATTCGGAGCTCACCCGGTTTGCAGATGCATCGACTCCGTTTTGGTTCAAGTCTCGCCCAATGACTCTCCTGGTCAAACAGCTATAGTTCCCGAACCATCACCAACTGTAACGCCAGCTGGATGGGACTTTGTCCTTGATGGCACGACGTATATCGTGGGTCCATCACCAACCACTATCATCGACGACGGGCAAAGTATCATCCTGGGCCCAGGAGGTATCGTTATCGGCACAGAAACTGTCTGGACCTCCGACTCAGCCTCCCCAACACCCACGAGCATCATAGTCGACGGCATTACGATTACACTTGTCCCACACATAACTCAGACCTCAACAGCAGCGCCAACAAGCACCGGACCGACCACGGGGGCCACGCCTACTACAAGCTTACCCAGCTCAACCGCGACATCCACAAGCACCACAATCCCGCCCGTACTGACAACAAGCACAGTGTTAACCTGGACCGCGACGTCTGGCTCCAGCTCTACTACTGAAATCACCTACACGCCAACAACGTTCACGGAGCTTTCCACCCTCACCGTGTCAACGACGATAACCACAGACATAAACGGGGCAGCCACGACGGTGGTAGTCGGACCCGGCGGCGTCGCATGGGATCCAGTTTCGACACCAACCCATATCCCAGGTTTTCCGCCTGTGCCGTTCCCAACCGCTGCACCGGTGCCGAGTCCGCCCAGTTCGAGTAGTACGCTCCCCGCAGAGACCTCAACACCATCATCCTCCAGCACGTCTATCCCATTCCCATTCCCGTTCCCATCGCCGACAACCATCACGACGACGATAGGTGGCCCCAGTGGACCCGTCATGACGACAATCACAGGGACGACCAACTTCGACGGGGTCATAATCCCAATTACGACGCTGTCAACAGAAGCAGCGGTTAACTCGGCGCAGGCCCTCCTCTCCGAACTGAGTAGCGTCTCTGCCGCGATAGTGGATTTCTCTTCGGATACCGCTGATTCTTCTCGCGCAACGGCTGCAGCAGAGGCAGTCAACGACGCACAGTCAGGTAAGAGTAACCAAGGCCTACGGGTTTCGCCCCAATCTCGAACCCCGTTTGTAACCTAACACTATACAATCTGGCAGAGACCAATGATTTCGGTACTTCACTCGGGATCTCAGGCCCGAATCTCTGGTCGTTGTTCGGTGGCTCAGTGAGCGGGATCGCTTCCGCGCTGGGATCGCTGGCCTCGACAATCTCCCAGCTTGCCAGCGGCGGAGGAGGCTCCAGTCCCGAGCCAACGCTTTCGGATCCCCTAAACGAGCTGACAGATCTTTCAAACAGCCTCCGCGCGAATATAGACGAAGCCCTTCACAGCGCGACGAACCCCGTTACAACTAACCCAACCCAACCCCCGTCCTCTACATCGCCCGCCATAACTTCGACGCCCTGCTCATCAAGTACACTCGTAACAAACTGCGCGGTCCTCTGCGCAGCGGATATGCAGCCCGCAACAACAACAACGACGTGTTTCTCTACGACATGTGCTGTTGATACTGTGTGGTGTGGCGGACCGGCGCCGGTAACGTCGACGGCGATAATGGACCACGTCTGTCCCATCAGTGCGCCAGAGGATATCGGGCATGCGACGCAGTACTCGTATGAGGGCATGACAAGGCCGAGTTTCGGTACGAGGCCGGCTGGTACAAGTACGAGTGCTAGTACTAGTACCGCTACGGAGACGACGGTGGAGAGTACGGCCACGACTATTACTACGGAGACTATCACTACTACCACTACCACCACTACTACCGTAGAGACGACCGCAACAACAACAACAACAACTGAAGCACCCCAGCCTCCGCCACCAGAGCCAACTACCGAACCACCGACAACTGACCCAACAACCACGACTACGACTACGACTACCTCAGAAGCGCCCGCACCAACCTGGGGCGGGCGATGCAGTACGTACGAGGACTGCCCGCGGTGTGAGGACGGGTATTACCGGTGCTGTCTATCCGGGTGTCACGGGATGCTAGTGCCTGGGTCCAACACGTGTGGGTGTGTCAAGGATGGTGAGATTGTAAGCCCGGTTTGTGGATGTGTATAAGGGGTCACGACTGGGATTGGCACTCGAATTATGTATAGAAAGCGATTATAAAGGTGGTCTTCTCTGATACATCTAGTTAAAAACAAGAGAGATTTGGGAAAATAGACGTGTTTGGAATGATATATGAATCCGATATACAAACATCCCCGGTTGGGCATGCTCATCAATCAGCAGTGTCCGCGTCTCCTCCATCATCCGCAGCCGCGTCATCCGCACCCCCCGCAGTGTAGCCGTGCATAATGACTTGGTTATAATCAGTCTGAGTCCTCTGCTTACCCGGGTCGTTCACCGCGCTCTCCCACTCGCCAATATCATCCCTATATCTCGAAACGAACCACAAAAAGTAACACGCACTGGCAAATCTCCTGGCACCGATGAGTCCCAGGATTCCACCGAGCGCCCATATAAGCTCGGCAGGACCCGCTGCTAGCCCCCAGCTAAGGAGCATCGCCAGGATTAGCATGAATGTGGTGTGTGCATATACAAAGTGGTGGGCGAATGGGCGGCTGGCAAACCCATCCTCGCTGTGCGCCCACTTCCAGAGGGATCTGTCCACGCTTTCCTGGGAGTTCTGTGCAAGGGGTTCAGGGGCAGGTATGGTTGGTGATGAGAAGACAGCCGCGACGACCGCTTCGTGTGTAGTCATCGATGGTGGCGGGCTGTTGGGTGATTCTTCGCCGATGGTTTCAGGGGCAGCTGGTTCCGATTCAGGCCGGGGTGTTGTTGCAGCAGACAACGATTCAGTCTCATCGGGTGTGCCAACTTCAGTTATGCCGGCGAGTGATGTAGATGACGCCGCCGCTGAATCCGGTGGAGAGTGTCTCTTCTCTTTCCTTCTCACGGCACTGTCGTGATAGTCTAGGGGGGTATTTAGCACCGCGGATCAGTAGTTGCGCCATTGAGCTAACTCACCATAGACACCTTGGATTGCGGCAAGCGCTGGTAACACTAAAAGTACCAACGGAACAATCTGCCCGTAGCCCATCTTGTCGCGGTCACCAGATATCCCTGTCGTGTCCGACCTGGCTAGAAGCACACTCGTGACGCCGTAGAAATTAGCGGAGACAAGCCATATAATTCTCCCCAAGAACGACCCCTGGCACTCGTAGAATGCCCAGATCTCGGCATAACGCATGGCCTGGAGCTTTTGCATCCTCAGGCTCCTCTTCTGCGTAATGGCCTTGCGAGGTGCATATCGCAACCACTGTCGTCGGGTTGTTTCGATGCGGAGTTGGAGCTCCGTCCACCATTTATTTATTCGGCCGAGCATGTTGGGATCTGACGGTGATTCTTCGCCTCTGGAATATAGGAGTGATATGACCTGGCAGTATCCGAAGAGAATCACCAGCGGAACGAACAATTGCGCCAGGAACCCGACCGGGTCATATAAAATGTTCAGCTGAAGATCACGCACCGCACACTGAAAATAAATGTGCGTATGGTCGCGCCACGTATCGGACAGCTGCATACTAAGCAGTGTGACCAGCATCAATGCGCCTGCGACCATCAGGCTCGATCGCGAGACTTTCAGGATCAGGTGCTTGCGGAAGTGATCTATCAATAGCGGCATCATGGCCAAGTGGACGGTGCATGCGAGACATCCCAGCGCGATGACCACATCGACCGAGTACAGGGTTATATCAACATGTCTCGCAAATGTGGCGATGAGGATGGCGAGATGCGAAGCGAGGACTTGGTCGGTAATGGACATCATAAATGATCTGAAGGCGTGCAGACGATCGGCACGGGCTTCATCGTCGTCGTCGTTTGTGTCGGTGGTGCTGGGCCCGCGCGATCTCGGCGGGATGCGCGCAATCGCTGTGCGCAGGGCTACCACCATCATGCCGTCCACATCGTTGAGGAGGTCGCGCGGAATTGCGTATGCGATAAAGGCGATGATCAGCGCGAGGAGCGCAGCCAGCGAAGTCGATATGAAACTGACAATCACCTAAAGAAAATGTCAACCGCCCACATTTAATGAGCGAAATGAGGTCCAAAATACCTACCCCGACTCCCACAATGTCCACGTCAAACTCCACGCTGCCATTATTTGCGAGCGCCCATTGCTGAGCGGGCACACAGTCGATTGTCATGGCTGCCAACAATAGGATGCAATAAAATCGATCCGGGCGGTGCTGAGGGGAAGTTGAGCATTATGTATTATATACGGCCGCTCGACGACACGTGGCTGCTATTCATGGGAGGCAGCCTTGCCTCTGATTTTTAACTCATCAAATGATGGAAGAGCTGTTGGATATTTAAGGCTAATTCTGCAATTCGTTCTTTCCCCTCCATAGAGCCGGACTTCACGTTTGGCTACTTAGAACGTGCCAGCTTCTGACTTCCACAGCCCTTCTTATCTGGTGATTAGGTAGCCTACCTCGCGATGATAGGCTGCCATAAAATCATCTGCCATCATTTAAGATTGCAGATATAATTGGAAAGTAGCTGACGAGCACAGCCTTTGGCGCTCATGCAGCTCGCTCCTTTCGTAAACACGACCCTCCAATCAAAAAGGCCCCCATGCAGCGCCCAGCTTCCTCTCCGGGATTCGACATGAGGTGCATTGGCAAACTAGGTCTGTGTCGCTAGGTGTTCCATCAAATCGGTATAATGGGCGGTCAAATTACCTTGTGGTACACAAAGTTACGTTCCGGATGAGATCTGAAATCCATCAATCCATATACTAATCTCATAATGGACTATGTTGAACAGTATATACTAATCACACTCCGTTCTTGGGTGACGGGGGGATATATATGGCTACTACCAAAACTCTCAACTTCAGTAATTCCCCGCACGAACCAGCTCCCCAAACCTCGACCCCGGCTCCTCCTTCAACACGCCCGGATTTCCAACCTCGACAACAGACCCCTGGTCCATAACAACGACGGTGTCAAAATCCATAATCATCTCCAGCCGGTGGCTTACCGCAATGACCGTGTAGTTCCTGAACTCCGTCTGGATGATCCTTTGCATGGTCTTTTCCGTCTCGCGGTCGACGCTCGCGCTGACTTCATCTAGGAGTAATATGCCACCAAAACCAGCCGGGGAGGACGCTGACGCTGATGTCCGACTCCGGAGCCGTTGTCGCACCAATGCGCGGCCCAGTGAGAAAAGCTGCTTCTGCCCCGCGCTGAGCGTCCCCGCGCTCATCCCCGCGTCAATTCCGCCGCGGTCTTGGACGAAAGGCCAGAGGCCAATGCTCTCGAGGATGGCCTGACAATCCTCTGCAATGGCGCACTGAGATGGGTCCAGGTTTGCGCGGAAGGTAGAGCCGTCGGGGAGGAAGACGGAGTCCTGAGGCAAGGCGATCAAGCGCTGGCGGAGTGTGTGGCGGTCGATTTTATCGAGTGGTATATTGTCAATGAGAATCTGGGACTCTATTTTACTGCTGTCAGTTGCTGTTCTGGGTGTAGTCGTAGTCGGAGGAAGCGGATCGATGAGCTTGAGTAGGAGCGCGAGCAAGGTAGATTTCCCACTCCCCGTGCGTCCGCAGATCGCGACTTTCTCGCCTGGGCGAATCGTAAGGGTGATGTTGTCCAAAGCTAGAGCGGTCTCGGGATTGGGTGTGTCGTTCTTTGGCCTGCGAGAGGATCAATACCCCACCACCCAAGCACATTCTACATACTAGATGGATAGGAAACGGGCAAAAACTGACCCATATTGCGCCGAAACACCCCTCACTTCAACCATTCCTCGCGCCGGCCAACCTTCATCTGGTACGATATCCTCGCCCTCACGATCCTCTGAGGTGACAGTCTCGTTAAATGCCTTCAGCCTCGCGATAGCACCAATAGACGTCTCCAGTCTCGTGTAGTAGATAACAATCCCCGAAAGATTCCCCCCGAGGCTCAGGAGCGAATACAGTGATGCGCCGGCAAAGGCAGAGCTAGACTGCATGCACACGGCGAGCGCTGTGAGGACCGCTGCGATGACCATTACTACCAGGTTGAGAACGAGGTTCAACCATTCCTGGATCATGAAGAGGAGGTATGCGGGGCGTTGGCTGGAGTCGATGAGCTGAAGGTTCTTGTGGATGTCGTTTTGCAGGAAACCGAAGGCGCGCAGGGTGGCCAGGCCCTTGAGTGTGTCGAGAAAGTGGGTGCTAAGCAGATAGAAGTTAATTCTCACTAATGGCCACGAAGTCCTGGTGGTGGGGCCCGACGTACTACAAGGGGCTTTTGGCTTCGAGATCTAGGAGTCTCAATTGGCGAGATGTTCGTAGGTAGAACTTTTGCACCGCATAGAGTAACCCAGCAAGGAGGGGATAGCTGATTCCCAGGTATGCCGAGGAGGTGAGCATCACCGCTGCCTGTCCAAGGCATAGAAAGACCTGTATGGGGCAGATAACTGGGTTAGATAGAGCCCCTTGTCTGTCACAACCCGCCGTATAGAAGGATCAACCTACGGAGAACAGGGTATTCAACGTCGCCTCCGGCAATTCCGTGTCGATCAGATTCAGGTCCTGCGAAAACAGATTGGTAACGACACCGGTATCAGTATTGGAGAAGAAGATCAGCGGCGCCCGAACCAGCGTTCGAAGAGCCTGTTTATGCAGATTCGCACCGGCCTTCTTCACCGATACGATGAAGAGCGTGATTGCCAGTAAAAGCAACGAAAGCAATGCAAATGCCTGGAGCATTGCGTATATCCATGCGTAGTAGGCGCGCGTGCGCGAGGGGTAGTTGGAGGCTGCAGCGTTGGTCCAGTATGTGAGCCCTGCGATCATGTTAGGTATGCCTGCATTCCAAAGCAAGACTTTCGGAGGGTCGAAACCGTACATATTGTGGGAAAGTTGTTAAAGAACCCCCATAGCGCCGCGAAAAGCAGGCTACACCCTGCCACAAACCATCCCATGCTCTTGACATAATGCTTGTAGACGGTCCCATCCCCAACCTGGCGCGCGACGTCCAATTCTGGCTCTGCCACCGCAGCGGGCAATGGCGGCGGCGTTTCCTTTGGTGGCGTGCTGCGCTCCTGTTTCTGTTTAGCCTGACACGATGGCGACTTCGTCATACCAGTGTCTGATCCCTGTTTAAGCGCTAAACGATGTACATAGCCCGAGCGGGCCGACAAGGTATCAAACGTGCCTTGTTCCACAATCATGCCGTTCTCAAGGGCCATAATGTAGTCTGCGGCAGGCAGGTGCTTCACACTATGAGTGCACAGCACGACTGTCACACCCCACCGTCGCAAGAGCCCCTCGACCCCAAAGACCCGCTGAAACACCTGCTCCTCTGTATCAGCGTCCAGGCCACTGAAGACGTCGTCCAACACGAGCAATTCCGATCGCAGATATAGTGCCCGTGCCAGGGATACGCGCTGCTTCTGGCCGCCGGAGAGCGAGACCCCATCCGAGCCGATATTTGTCTCGTCGCCTTGCGGTAGCGAGAGGAGGTCGAAGGACAGGGCAGTCGCCTCGACGACTTCGGCATATCGTTCGGGGTGGAAGGGCGTGTATCCGGTAATGTTATCCCGGACGGTCCCATTCCAGAGGAAGGGGGTTTGGTCGCAGAAGCCGACGTGCGCGGGCTGCGTACTCAGGGTTACCGTTCCACTGCTGAAGGGGATCTCGCCTAGAAGGGCCTTGCAGAAGGTCGATTTGCCCGAGCCAACGGGTCCGATCACCATTGTGAGCGACGCAGCGGGGATTCGGACGTTCAAACCATGCAGAATATATTTTTCTTCGTCCCAGCCAAAGTTGGCGTCTTTGACGACAATGCAGTCACCGGAAGAGTGATTAGTGTTCGTGTCCGTGTCCGGGCTCCAGCCTGGGCTTGACACAACAACATGGCGAAAGTCCTGATATCGCTCTGCCTCGAGGAATCGCTGGATCCGGCCCAGGCAGGTCAGAGCAGAGATGATGTCGGGGACCGCCTGGAAGAGCTGCGACAGAGGGCTCGTCAACAAAGTCAAATACGACAGACTGGTAAAAACCGTGGACGCATCCAAAGTACGTGTGGTAACAGCAAGAGCCAACGGCGGGCTGAAGATGTCCGGCAGGTACGCAAAAAGCGCCGCAATGATGACGATCGTGCGGAAGCGCGCACCGGCCGCAAGCTCGTGGATGCGTAGTTGCTGTACGTAGTCGCTGATAGCCGCAGAGAGGCCGGATATCCGCAGCGACTTCATGCTGCTGATAACTGTAGCCGTTAGCCCCACGCGCCGCTGCACCGCGGACATCCAGGCGCGCTGCGAGTCGCCTGTATAGCGGACGAGGACGCCGAGGCCGATGAAGCAGGCTGCTACTACTCCAATTGGTGCGGCAAATGCGGCGCCGAGCTGCCGGTAGAGCATCCAGGCTGCGAGGCCTGCCTGGATCGTACTTGCCCAGGTCTCGTGCAGGCTGCGTAAGCCGAAGGTGATGCGCTCGATGTCCGTGCTCATTAGTGTCACCGCCGCGCTATCGTCGTTTGGCCCGAGACGAGCTCTCGTCGCAGCGGCGAATGTTTCTGTGACGAGGATCGACCGTACGGCAGTGCGGAAACGGTGATGAAAGTACCTAAACAGGTCAGAGACTCTCCCGTTGAGGTGTTTACCCTTACCAGCATAGCGCTCGTGACAGGGCAATTCCAGCGTATATTAAGATACTGGCGCCAATCAGGCCATAGCCAACATTCGGGTCCGGGTCCTCCTGCGAGAGATGGTCTAATAGTCGCTCAATGAATAAGGGCTGACAGAAGGTGAAGCCGACGAGTACGAGCCTTGGTGCAATGGGGAGCAGCAACGGCACCTTCAGCGCCCGTGCTAGTACCTTTATAAGACCATATTTATCCGCCTTGAGTTTGGAATACTCGATCCTCTTCACGAAGTTCCCATGAAGCACCTCGCTACGGAGGGAGCTGTCGAGAGGGTATAAGCTTCCGATTCTCAGAACAGTTTTGTAGCCGGTCAGAAACAGCCTGTTTAACCAGAAGAAGGCGCCTAGGGAGATGATCCCACTGGTCTCCTCAGGACTGTGCTCTTTCGTATCCCATGTCAACCATTTCGTTTTCTGACGGGCCTCTAATATCAACACGCAGGCCTTGAGCGCAATTGCCGCACAGAAGATACCACTGTAGGTCGTCTCCGGCTCTGCCTTAGACGAGAGAAATAACGTCCTTGTCTGCGCTACGTCGAACAGCACGGTAATCAGCAGATAGCTGTTTAGGAGTACCGATGGCCGTGGGCTGCGGCTATGGTCGATAACGCTAACGGTGAACATGCACAAAGCTGATAAAAGGTTGAGGACAGAGGAAGCGATACAGATTCGCGATCGAGGGAGATTCCCTCTTGCAGCCAGGACGAGAAGCGCGAGTTCCAAGCAGCTGTATACTGCGATAGTGGTCTATTTTCATTGAGCCACTGTACCGCCACCACAATATCCCAGCGAATACCATACCATTTTCAGAAACTGGAAGCCCCGCGCGTTGACGACACTGGGCTTTCGCGCCTGGAACACGCTTCGCCATAGCGAGGTGGGGATGAAGACGGCTGAGGGGATGATCGAGAAGAATAGCTGCTCAAATTGGAGGTTGAAATCAAAGCCATCGGTATTGAATTGGAACAAGCCGCTGTGCGCTGTTGAGGTGGACATTTTCAGAGTCACCCGAGGTGATTGTCGCCTGAGGAACATGGACCCTGGTTAGGAGTTATTTATGTTGGAAAAGACTCACCATAAGGGGCCGTAGTTGCGTGATGCCGCACACCCGACAATACTGCTGCCTACTGGACCAGGATGGCGGTTATAGATAACACTGACAATATATTCAGGATATCGCGGATATCCCGGATATCCCGGATACTTCAAGTTGTTTCGCTTATCTACCCTATAGAAACTGTCCGAGCACGTGTAACCCAATGAAAGTCACTTCTCTGTTCGTGAATGTCGCATCACGAAAGGGGAGCCGGGAGACCTTGAAGTTGTCAATTGACATCGCGTAAAGTATACCTCTCCTCTGGCAACAGTATCAGGGAGAATTGTCTGTAGTACTCATTCAACGCGCGATCTTATCTAATCTTTATGGCGTTATGTACACAAGACCGCGCTATCCCAATTCCCGGTTTCTTCCGGTGCGATATTATACGGCCGTGTTGGGTCGGTTTGGCTTATTCCTTCAGGGGCGTGTAGGACGACTGTTGCAGATGGCGGAGCACTTTGCGGTGCTCATCCTTCAGAGCCTTGAATTCATGATCGAGCTGGTTGTGCCAGGGGTACAGGACGAAGACTTGGAAAGCGAGGGCGGAGGACGCGACCGCGAAGTTGACGAGGGAGATTCCGCGCGTTATTAACATGTTGAGGGGAGATGTGACTGCTCTACAGTACCATGTGTTGTTAGTATGTGAAGGGTAATCCGCATCATGTACTTACTGGAGTGTAGAAGCAGAGTGTTTGTTACTGAGAGATCATGAGGCAAGGAAAAAAGAGCGACTTTGCGTTCTCAATCCTAGACCGGGGGTCGACGGCCCTCTTAGGGAGGGTCCATGACGGCTTTGGCCCGGCCAACGCCTTTCTTTTTGGTCTCCTGCCATGGATCACGCACATCTCGGCCCAAAAGCCGATGTGAACCGGCTGAATGATTGGCCAAGTGTGGATGGGCTGGACCCGCAACCCCGGATACCTCGGAGATTGTTCGTATCTGTCGGACCCGACGCCTGCTCCAGCCACTGTTGCAGGCCTGGGAGTGAGGCGGAGACTCAATTTGCGGCTTTAATTCTCTAAGGATCTTCATTCAATATATTGTCTAGCTCCCACGGGCGATGTTGATATAATGAAGGTTAGTGTGTGCACTTGGTCGTGCTTTGCGCAGTCATCGCCACAATAGTCACCTCTTTGCAGTGGAACTGATTCATCAAGGAGGAAGGAATGAACACGGGCAGGCGTACTTGAACAAGGAAGCTACAGCCCAGAGATCGCTCCTTCCTATTCTGCGTTTGTCAGGTTTTCCTTTCGTGCAGGCAAATAGTACGTCCTTCTCGGTCGTTCCAAGGTTTTCGCTGCAGGAAGTGTAATCATATGGACCTGTAATAGGAATAGCCAATCCAGAGTGGATTCCGTAGAGAGATATCCGGCGATAACACAGACTATAAACGAGCAGTTCCTACGGGGTAAGGGTACCAGGGCTGCATCATCCGGAACACGATCCGGCGATCGCACAATTTTGGGGGCGGGGTTTCGCTTGCTGTTCCGAACTGTTAATGTATTGGTAAGCATACCGATTATGCCGAGTCGGCTTTAGGAAACGGCAAACGCGATGTGTGAGATCTAGGGGTTTAAATGGCCTCGGTAGGACGCATGAACAACCCCACTGTTAAACTTCATTGCCACCCATTACCAGACGCTGTAACATGGCCTTCATTATCCCAAATATCCAACAAGCCGCAGAGGTAGTAAACCCAGGCGAAAACTTCAAGATTGTTATCCGAGATGATGTCCCCGTTCAAGAGCCAGAAGAAAACGAGGTCCTCGTTAAACTAAGTTGCACTGGTCTCTGGTAATAACAACAATTTACTTTTACCTTTATTCTTCCCTCCTGACCTCCCTCGACAGCCACTCCGAAGTCCGCGCCGTCCTCGGCTGGAGCACATACTGC
Source organism: Aspergillus baeticus (assembly GCA_027569055.1). Lineage (NCBI taxonomy): Eukaryota > Fungi > Ascomycota > Eurotiomycetes > Eurotiales > Aspergillaceae > Aspergillus > Aspergillus baeticus. The sequence continues at coordinate 102,192 of JAPDEI010000072.1, forward strand.
TCGATCATTGGCCACGAGGGTGTAGGTACAGTCGTAAAGACTGGGGTTGATGTCCCATCGTCAATGCTAGGCGACCGTGTGGGCGTGAAATGGCTCTACAGCGCGTGCAATGAATGCTCTGTCTGCAAGAAGGGCTACCAGCACAACTGTCCAAAGCAGGTGAACACGAGCCGACACGTCCCCGGGACACTTCAGCAGTATGTTCTCGCGGATGCGAGATTCCTCACGATGATCCCGGACGGTGTCCCTGATGAGGTTGCTGCGCCACTACTATGCGCTGGGCTGACGATGGCTGGCGCTTTGGCAAAACTGGATAATGTCCTGAAAGCTGGTGACTGGATTGTTATTTCGGGCTCCGGTGGCGGATTGGGGCATATCGGTGTGCAGATTGCGGCGAGGATCAAAAAACTCCGTGTTATTGCGGTTGATACTGGGATAGATAAAAAGCAGCTGAGTCTGGACTCGGGGGCTGAAGTATTCATTGATTATCGAAGCGAGAATGTCCCGGCCCGTGTCCACGAGATCTCTGGCGAAGGCGCGCACGCGACTATCGTCGTTCCCGGAACGCGAGACGCCTTTGCGACCGCCCCTCATTTGGTAAGGAACATGGGGATAATAGTTTGTGTCGGGCTGCCGCCGAATGAGATGGATCTGCCCATTTCAGCGACGTTGTGTGCGGCGAGAGGTATGTTCTTACCACTGATTCCGGTATCAGGCAGGCCAGAAGGCTTACACAATATCATATCGCAGGACTTTCGATTATCGGCTCCTCAGTAGGCACCGAAGACCAAATGACTGAGCTTCTGCAACAGGCTGCAGAAAGGCTGATCACACCCTCAATCCAGACATTCGAGTTCTCGCAGACGCTGGCGCTGATTGACGGTCTTAAAGATGACACAATAACAGGACGGGCGGTGGTTATGATTCCATAGTGAGCGTGCCACCCAAGTAGACTTGATAGCCAGAGTATACCACCTCCAGCCACCGTACCGACGCATTCCAGATCTATCTATTAGGTATATACCTACTCCAACAGCGAAAACTGCTCCCAAAGCGCCACGCCATCATCCCCCAATTCCACACCCCCAAGCACCCCACCCAACCTGCCCGTAAACCAGTGATAAACCCCCGCATCCTCGACAATATGCAAGAACACCGCCCGCAGCTCCAACCGCCCACCCGCATCGGGGAGGTCAATCCCGATCTCAACCCCCGTCGGTGGCCCCGTGGCCCTCGTCGGCGGATACGTCGCGTTCGCGCCATATGGCCGGACCAGGATATCCCCGACCGCACAGCCAGCGCTGAGGATCTCGCCGTTGTGCGCGAAGTACGCGGATATGTGCTCCTCGTTACTGTGCGCGGGCAGGATGCTCACCCAGACGATCGCGTAGCCGGCGATCCGGCCGTGGCCCCAGTATGCGTAGCCGCTGCGCGGGGAGAAGGGGCGGTCGCCCCACTTTTGGAGCTTGCGATAGGTTAGTATGTGGAGCGAGGGCTTTAAGATGGTAGACGAGAGGAGCAAGGAAAGAAGAAGAAGGGAGAAAATTCAGGGGATTGGCGTACATGGTCGTGGTATCCGCGGCCACGGAACTTGAGCGTTTCGCCCCGGACGGTAAATTCAGCAATCCCCAACCCGTCTGCGATGGCGTTTGTCCAACCCCCGCCAGGCGCCGTCTGCAAGTTTTGGCCGTCCTCGACGGGTCTACAGGGGTAGTGTACTGGCGCGTCCTAGTCACCGACTAGTAGCTTTGGGGGGTTCGAAAGATGTGGATATATACGATAGAATCGCCCTCACCGATTGAATAAATAGCGAGCCCACAATCCCGTAATCCGGCGCGTTGATATCAACCACGTACGACGACGAATTGTGTTTCGGTGATGGCTTCGGCTGGGTAGGGGGGGATGATGATTTGGTAGGATTGCGAGATTGCGGTGCTCGCGAAGAGCGCCAGAGCTGCGGCCGACAGGAGAGCGCGAGCCATTCTTATTGTCTCCTTTTGATATATAGGAGGATAGATAGAACACAATGTATAGAACAAGCCCGCCTACCTGGCCTACCTGGCCTGCCTAGCTATCCGTTGGGGCGTCGAGCGCTTCCATCGAGATCTGGATGGGCTATTTATTCTTAGACTCTGTCTCGCGTCTCTACGGCCTCTCCGAGCGCAGAGGCAAAAGCAATATGAGATTGTTTATTGCATTGGGCGCATACATAGATACTCCGAGTCCGGGTGTATTTGCCAACTTACGGTGAGCGGCGCATGTCGAGCCGCCGTCCAATTTAATATTCCCATCTCCCTTACACTGTGGAACACTGTGGGAACAGATATCAGACGGTGGCTTGGATTAAAATTTTATATCCGGCATTCCGGGGATGGTTAATAGGCCCACGATGGCAAAACATGGCTCTAACTTGGGAAACGCGGCGAAGCGAATCGCGCAGGGAACCCCGTCATGAAAGCTTGATCATCCTGAAGCTCCACCATTCCAGAAGGATGTAGACCAACGACTACCTGCTTATGTTTCGGTAAAATGCAGACCCGGGTCATCCCAACAGCTTCTCGTAGATCGGGCCCGGACTTTGGGCGTCCAAGTCTATTGATATCGCGTAAGACAAACAATGAGCTCCGTATGAATGCTGGTAGTTACTAAGAGGGTATATTCTTCCACCAAATCGATACCGCTGCCTGTTCCCGCTATGATTATCGCCCGATCAAAGATTGTTGAATAAAGGAGACGTGCCTGGCAAAGACCCAGTTTGCCAAGTTGTCTCGAGGATGACCGCAAACCATAGACTAACAAGTAGCATGCATAAAGCCAGCCAGACTACATGCATTATTAGGGGTTGGATGTGACGCATTGGAGAGAGCGATTATAGATCCCTCCGCGCGGATAGTCAAATAGTAGGAAAAAAAGCGTATGTACAAGAAACTAAGTCATAGAACACTCGACGACCAGGAATTAAAACGAAGCCACGCTAGATATAGCAGAAAAGCACACTTTACAGATTAATGAATCTCCAAACTAAGACTTTCACGGCAACTCGTGTCTCGAATCCTGGACCCCGGCAGGCTTCTCGAACGGACGACCCTGGCCTATGTCGAGCTCCTGCAGAGGGGCTTCAACGAGTCGCGCATACGGGTAGTGTATCCTCTCGGTCCCCCCAGCAGCCGTTGCTGCCCTACTCCGCCGCCGGTTGGTGATAAAGTACACAGCACCCGCGATGATTGTAACAGCGCTGAGGGCGACACCAACGCCAACGCCAGTCTTTGCCCCGCTGGATAGACCGGATGACCCGTCTTGCTCGGGGTCGTCCGCCGTAGGAGTTGGAGTTGAGGAGAACGTCGTTGTTGTAGTTGACGATGTGGTCGAGGTGGAGGTTGTGGATGTGGACGTGCTTGTCGTCGACGTCGTGTAGATATTCTGCGGTACATGCACCTCCTCATCACTCCCACAGCAGTCCGTCGTCGTCCCGCAGCACCATTTCTCTGAAGTATCCGTTCCGTCGCACGGTGTTATCCGCGAGTTATCGCCTGCGAGGTCGCCGCTCTGTTTGAACAAATCGCGTCGTCAGCGCCCATCTACTCCGTATTTCATAGCCATCTCGCCTTGGCACGCGACAGTGCACACTGGGGTTTACATTGGGAAGAATGTGGCATCCATGTACATACCGCGCAAATCTTTAAACAGCCGACCTCGGGCCAATTCGAGACCGAGCACGTATCGCGCCAGTACGTCGCGTTGGAGCCCTCGAGGCCCGCATCCGCCGCGACCTTGCAGATTCCGTTCTGCAGACACTCATCGTTCTCGTTGCAGCACATACTCACCGCGCCATTGATGCTGTGACATGTTTTCGAGTCGTCATGCGTCGACGAGATGCCGTTGGGCCGGTAGCATGTTACCGCGGTTGCTATGGGGAGGAAAAGTGTGAGGGAGAGGAGGATCGGGAGGGACTTCATGTTGCTTGCTGAAAGACCTCGATGGAGGTGTGTCAGTGATGGCACGTGCGTTATGAAATTGGATACGGGGGCGAGTACAGTGAGAATCACGTCGAATGCGACAGGCAAACCTGAACACTGGGATTTTGACGGGCAACTTAGGTCGGCCCTGGGAGGTTTGTTGTTCACACGTTTGGTCTCTTCCGAAGTTGAACATGCGAACGGCATATGTCCCAGACACCGACACGTTCCAAGTGGGGGTTGAGACCCACGCGGGTGGAGGGGGATAATAAACCCTGACTGGACAGGAGTGCTGGTCAATGAACCACACAACGCGAGGCTAAGCTTCAAATATGTCGCGATAGTACTGTAAACTCCTTGTCACAGTCTGATCATCAGTGGCGTTCCCAGAGCCGTATCTTTCGCCTTACAGGCTGTTGCTAATCCATGATCACGAATCCTGCAGGGAGAAACAAATCCGGCCCCCTGGACTAAACTTCTTGAGTTGGAGCTTGTTCCCCACGAGGAGATATGGATGTACAAATCAACTTCCAAGTTCAGTGTTATGATATGTCAGCCTCGCCAACAGGGGGCATCGTCTGCTACACTTGAGGCTTAATTTTGGCGAGGGATCGTCGCATTCGCTTTCATCAATTATAAATTCGCAGAAATTAAACTTCGTATGCCATATCGGGCTCGGTTAAATCATGCCGGGGCTCAGCGGAGGTACACCGACTATAGCAAAAAGAAAGTACAGTACATACTTTGTAGGGAATCCTAACATCAAAAGCCATTGCTACTGCCAAATGCGCCGAAACCTGCCAATAATATATATAACTCGGTCACTCGACGCACAAGTACCAATGGCGTTTGGAAACAAATTTGCGCAAGAAATAACTCTTGCCCAAGGCGGTGACCGCATCGACCATATCCCCGTGCAAGTAGTTCGTGTCGATAGCTTCGTTGGGGAAACCCTCAAGATAGACCCGCAGCACAAAATTTCAGTGGCAGGTGAGTTGTATTATAATTACGGCAAGGTGACCGAGTGGTTAAGGTGCTGGTTTTGTATGTCACCTGATTCGGCCTTATGCATTTCGCTTTACTAATAAACTCATAGAGGATAATTCCACCAGTGGGAAACCGCGCGAGTTCGAATCTCGTCCTTGTCAATTTAATTTTTTTTCCCTTTCTTTTTTTTTTAAAAAAACACAAAGTGTTTATGTGCATGATTGGAAATGGATTCGCTAAAATAGCGTAGCTTCTGTGACAAAATGGAACTGCATCTAGGAAATTTCTTCGTTATGGAAATAACTGCTTAAAGTGCTTCTCGAAATCAGACATTAGCTCAACGCTACACTAGTATTATTTATTCCCTTAAGATTCCGACTGGGTCCCTCTTCGAACGATGAAACCCTTGGGGTGTTAACCCTATGCCTGAGAAGTTGACCCCTATTCCAGCCGCGTTCTCTTCATACCCCGATTGTGTATAATGCCGTTGTCGTCAGTGTAGTATGAGCCGGCCTCGTCGATTCCTGGCGGGAAGGCGCTAGTTTCAGGACAGATCCAGATGAATCTCCTTGGTTTTAGGGCTAGTTGGTGGACGGTATCCCCTGACATCCAATCCACAAAGCTGTTTGCCTTGAAAACGTTAACCCATGTGTCTGTCGAAGGGTAATCGACCTGGCCCTGGGTATTTGTGACGTGGAACCCTAGGCGGGCAGCCGGTTCATCAGGGTTGCAAGACTTCGCCCATGGATTCAAGTGAGTTTTCCCGACTGGGACGATCTCAGTACGTACGCGTACCCAGTCGGGCCATTTTTCCACAAAGGGTACCTTTATCACCAAGAAAGTATGTACCTGTATACGTGTATAGCCTTTACCTGTACTCAAAGAGCCTTTGTAAATCCTGCCGGCGAGAAGGTCCATCTGGGTCGCAAGTACAGTACGGCCCAATTTCGTGGCGTGACGGTGATCGCGAGATATCTGGTCTGTTTGGACTGTGGGTACAACGGGATCAGTGTAGTTCAAGGCATAACGCCCTCTCCCGTCGGTTGCGGCAGTAGTCCGCTCAAAATCCTCTCTGGACGATAGCTTCAACTCCTGGTTTAAAAGCGTGAGATCAAGATCGTCGTCAACCAAAGGAGCCATATCAATACCATCTGCGTCACCGATTCCATTTTCTATGGCACTACCTCGTCCTGCGACGTTGTGCTCGCCTTGGTTTGTGAAGATCTCCTGTGTTTGGGCACATTTTACTTGGATCTCTTCGAAAAACATTCGTACTCTCTCTCTGTCTGACTGGGAGAATCTACCAGAGCCCCTCATTCTGCTCGGTGCAATCCGTTCCCTTCTCCCCTCTGTTTTGAATTCCAATGGAATACGAGGCAGAATACTGCAAAGAAGTAGCAAAGCATGTGATAGCGATGTCCCATGCTTCTCTAGGCGCTTGACGTCTTCGTCGCCGGTGAATCCTTTCCGGGCCAACCATGACCTAATGGCTGGATGAATCGTATCTGCTGTCATCCTGGGTTGGCCCTTCTTCTCGTCTTCATAGGCGCGTATAATGAGAGTTAAAGCGCAAGCACCATCCGAGAAATATGCATATATCGCGGGAGTGAGAGACATGGACGCCGCAAAGGCAAAAAAATCTGAAATCTTTTGAGCCACGCGCCAATTATTCGCCAGGAGCTCCGTCAAAGGCGCGGGGAATTCCAGATAGATGCGTCGTATCTCTGTATTGACAATTTCTAGGTACCCCGTACACATGGAAGATCGCAGGCGTATCTCAAGCTTGTTCAAAAGCACCTGATTTGGAAGAAGGATCTCTTTTATACCCTTTCCACAGATCAAAACAACCCTCATCCCACTATTCTGCAGTAACTTCCAATTGTGGCTTCTCAGAATGTCCATTTGTTGTCGACAGTGGCTTGGTTCGACCTGCATCTCAGTTATCTTAACAGGGACAGGGTCTGCAGCCCATAGAAAGGAGTTGTGACAGTTAAAGCCAACATTCTTGATTCCCCAAGGTATGGAAAGCGGTATTTTCTTTTTTGGCTGTTCTGAGGAGCTAAGTGAAGCCAAGCTTCTGCTCACGACGATACCTATCCGTGCCTGAACATTACCAACGGGCGCCAAGAGTATTTCAGCCTGGAGATGATTCTGCAGTTCATCAAACCATTGTTCAAGGTTGAAGCCGGCCAAGGCCACTTCTAGATCTGCGTCAAAAGGTTTCAGCCCTTCATGACCCAGAGCTTGCATAGTTTTATTAAGCCCAACTTTATGGTCTGCCAGAGTCATATGCAGGCGAGTCGAGGAGTAGTTTGAAGCATGTTTAGCTCCTTGCTTTCGCCGATATTCAAGCCACCCAGCGATGTCTTTATCCCCCGAAGTCTCTAGCCCCATTTTAAAATGTTTCCAATGCATTGGGGATAGGCGGAGACTTTGAAATATTAGTGGGACAATATTCAGCCCTAAATTGCTAGATTCATCCGATAGGTGATGACCAAAATACTCTTCCAAGACACCTTTAGGCAACGACTCGAAGCCTCGACACATCACCATCTCAAGGATGTTTGCAAATATGTCCTGTACAAAACTTGGCACGTAATCTGGGCAGATCAAGGTCCAGAGACGGATGAAATTTGCTGACTGGTAGCCCTTCCCCTGGAGAATTACATAGTAGTGTAGAGGGTCATCGTGCCCGCTCATGATATTCCGAATAAGCTAAGAGATGCGCGATGGAGGATTCTTGGACTGGCCTATATAGACTCTCCAGTACTTGAGGTATCTAGAATCCGTAACATAGTCCATATAACCGCTATATGGCATCCATGGCGTTTGGTCTCGTGATTGCGTCGCACGGATCTGGTCTAGACTAGCATAAGGATTAATTTATGCTGAATACGACACGACACCTCTGGGGCTGGATGCGACCTACTGCTCCCTCCTGACTTCCGTACCCTCTAAAGCCAGGAAGTCGGGCTCGATTGCATTCAACAAGATCTGAGCAACGCTTGTTGGGCCGCCATAGTTATGAATGACCGCTGCGTACTGCATTTGATTTATGAGGGGATCCACTGAGCGACAAAGATATTCCGCTAGGCGCTTGATACTGTCTGCAAATTTTGGCACCCTGATGTTTGGCACAACAGGCTGATTATCCTCTAAAGTGTTAGTCTATTGGCGATAGGCTAAAGAACAAGAACGAACGGGACTGACACTGGGCGTCTCCTGTGACAGCAGCTGCGAAAGCTCGGTGGTGATCGTCTGGAGTCTTCTCGGCGGCTTTGCTCTCGTTATTTTTGAAGAAACCACAGGCGGTAAACGAGATATTTCACTATGTCGCTCGAGTTTCTGGCGTTTGAAAGTTCGGAATGTTTCACATCCGTCCTCGTGTTCTTTGCCTCCACACTGCTGGCATACCGGACTGCCAGGACACTCTGATAGTATATGTCCTACTCCGTAGCAGCCAACACATGGACGGCCATAGCACCTTACTCTGCGATGCTTCCATTCACACAAACCACAGTAATGGCAGTCTGGCGGATCTGGATTGAAGGACCCTCCTTGTCCCATACTGCTTGATTCCGCTGTATCGAATATCACGTAGATATATGGCGAGGAGCTCTGTATGGGACTAGCGGTGAGATTCTGTAGCGCAAAATAGTCTGAGTATTGGCCATTAACGAAAGAGAAAATGGGGGAAGGAGAGCAATAAAAAGTGAGTGTTACTCTGTCTACATACTAGTTGGAGCCTGAGGCAGCAGTTAACTGACTGCAACATCCAGCTTCAATCGCGACCACTGGTTGATCAGGAACAACGAGGGCGTGCCTACATACAAGTCATAAGAGTTGAATTGTGAATGGAAAAGCAATATATTTAAAAGCAGACTGAAACTCCCAAGCGCCAAACTTCACGGGTGGATTGTGTTTCCAGGGTCAGCCAAAAAAAAAAAAAAGAATTGACAAGGACGAGATTCGAACTCGCGCGGTTTCCCACTGGTGGAATTATCCTCTATAAGTTTTATTAGTACGGTGAATTACCGAAGGTTGAAATCAGGTAACATACAAAACCAGCACCTTAACCACTCGGTCACCTTGCCGGGATTGGTATAAATTCTTACTTTCTACTGCTTAATGAATCCTTGACACGCGGTTTACTCATATTAAGTTCGCCGTCTCGAGGGGTGAGAGAATACCATTCCATGTTGTGAAGGCAGCCTAGAACTAAGGAGGTCAACCCCTAGTATAATCTCATGGCATACGGATCATTATTGAGTATATGATTAGTTTAACATATGCGCCAAATAAAGGAGAGACGCGGACCTTCCAGAGGTGCAAAACCTGATGTTCGACTGCGCATGAGACCTCTCTCCCCGCCCCCCAAAACTGCACACACAAGGGTGTCTGTCTATGAAGATCGGAGAGGATTATCCATATCAGCGCCGGTGATGTATCTCTCCAGCTCTGTGACGATGTGTGGCGTTTCAGGGATTTTGAAATCCATCGACCAAAACCTGTTATTCTCCCGCTTCGCCCGGGGTCCGAACTCTCCTCCATAACAGGCGTAGAAGAACACCGTCTTGACCTGGGGCACAAGCTTCTCGCGCAGGATGTCAAACGCCCGCACCCAGCTCCTTCCTTCTCCTCCTCGCTCATCGTCCAGAAGCTCAAAACTGCCGAAATGGAACCGCTCCATGGTACCGTTGCCCAACCCGGCGAAAAACTGCTCTATTGAAGCCTGGGTCACGCCGACGCTCAGAATCGAAAGGTCGCGAATGCACGGCCAGTTCACGCCAGCGAGGGCCGAGCTGAGATTGTACTCGCCCTCACGGCCTTGACCGTCATTCAGGCCGAATGCGCGCGTGTATATTTTAACCCGTTCCAGCTCTGCACTGCTGATCAGCGCCCTGAGATACTCGTTCAGGTGCCGGCTCTCGTCGGGGCCGAGGTGGCTCTCCCGGATGGGGAGGTTGTTTAGAGCATCGCCGAAACTCACCCGTCGGAGGGACTGGCACGCGGCGCGTAGTTTACTCCATAGCGTGGGAACGTATGGTGACGGGGATACTAGGGTCTGATCGCGTTTGCAGGGGAAGAGGCCGGCGTATAGATCGTGGAGAGTGACACCGGCCTCGTGGATGGCGATGGGGAGCTCGGAGAGAACGCGGGCAGTGGCGATATGCATATCATCCGTTTTCTCTATTTCGTACCAGCTAAGCGGGGTTATCATGAGGCGGGAGAGCAGCCCCTTGTCAAACAAGAGCTCTGGCTCGTGATAGTATTCCCTGAAAACGTCGTCTTCATCCGAGAAGCCCAGCGCCGTGGCGTTCGGCATGCGCCCCATGCACGATGCAAGAGTGCGCACGAAGGACTGCGATTCGAGCAAGTCGCGCTGCTCGCGGTGCTGCTGGCAGAACGCCTCGTATCCGGTGCGGAGGATCTCCTGATACTCGTCGTTAGTCTCCACGGGCCCGTTATTAGTTCTAGCCCGATCGACGTAGTCGGCCCACGAATCGGAGATACTGCGGGCGTTGGCAACTGCCTCATTATACATCGCGGTCTGCTGCTTAGTGCGCGCCTTCTCATCATCATCTTCCCCGTCGTCATCATGCTCGCCCGCGAGCCAAATCCCTTCTAAATGCCAGTCGCACGCGTCCTCGACCTCTCGAACCTTGATCATACGGAAATCCATGAACCGGGCTATGTCGCTGACCAGCTCGCCCGCGAAACACTCCACACCGACGCAGATCGCGCGGACCCCAGACGCCACACCAGGAGAGTGGGATAGATTCACAGCCTGATCAAGAGACGTCTGATTCAGACCGACCCAGAGGACCGGGCAGAGTAGCGGGGATGCGAGGTCGTTCAACCTGCGGCAGACAAGGCGCACGTTCTGGATCGTTTTGTGGTTGTCGCCCCGGATGTCCTGTCGCCAGCTTCGTACGTTCCTCCACTGGACCTGACCGTCTTCTAGTGCCGGGTCTTCGAAGTGGTCGAGGATATTGCGGAGGAGTTCATTTGGCAGGTCGAGCATCGTTAGTGGCCGGAGGCTCGGTCGCGAGAGGGCCATGGCCCGGTCGCGGAGCGCAGAGCGTTGTTGGTGAAGGGCTTTGATAGCATCAGCTTTTTCGTCGTTTTTATCATTGTTTTTCTCTCCCTTGTTCTCGCCGCTCGTGCTGCCGTCATTGGAATCCCTTCTGCCCTGCGTTGGAGTTGCGATGGATTGCTCCAAAGCATCTAGTTCATTCAATTTCTGGTATATCTCGCGCAGACTCAACGACGATATACTGTCGTCGAACTCGGCAGGATGGGGCTCCATTATTCTGAGGCTGATAGACAAGAAATAATGGATCTCCAGACAAGCTTCCTTTTATGTATAGTTAAATCTGACTCAGAGCGTGGCGCAGCCTCGCTTAGCTTGATCGTTAGTTAGTGCGGCGGGTCTTCTTTGGACAATATAACGCTGTATGTGACTCACCCCGCAGACAGGGATAAAACATGCCCTCGGTTATTCAGAGTGTCTGTACTGATATGTGATTGGGTCCGCTCTCAGGATGAAGCGAGTGCTGCGGTTGGAAACTAGGCCGCCTTGTTTAATGACTAGTTTGGGAGAGAGAGACTAGTGTTGATGCTCACGGATCATCATGGCACTTCATTCATGAGCAGGCTGTATATATATATATATATGCATTTTTTTCGTATTTACGTTATCAACAGTTTGACCCCATTATTTCCAATAAACGGTCGAACTGAATGCTGTCCCATCTGACTAGGTATGTGGAACATAGGCCGTAGGCTACATTTCCTCACTGACCAAGCCCTTCCCTAATAATATCCGCGGCGTTCTCTGCAACAGCAAAGACAGTCGCCTGGATATTACCCCGAGGCACCAAAGGGAATGCACTTGCATCTACCACCCGGACGTTGCTCGTCCCGTATACCCTCAAATGCGAGTCCAAGGCGCCTCCATCTTCCCGCGGCATTATCGCGCAGCTGCCACAGACGTGGTATATGGATAGGACAAGCTCCTTGCAGAGCTCTTCCGCCTGCTGAACGGTGGTAATCCCCCCAGGCGTGTGCAGATGCTGGCTACCGGGCTTGAGCAGCGGAGCCATCGCTTCGGTTTCAGCGATCTTCTCCATCCACTTGCTATGCCGGGCTTGGAGCTCCAAGTCAGCAGGGTGTCGCAGGATTCCAGAGTCTATCACGGGCGCAGCGGTTGGATCTGACGTGGAAATATGCACGGACCCTCTTGAAAAGGGATAGCTTAAGAGGGAAACAAGGCTGATGAAAAACCCCAGGTGGCTCATGCTGAATAGGTTCTTGGGTGTTGACCCTGCCCGAGGAAGAAGTTGAAACGGGGCGAGGACAAACTGCGCCGTAGGCTCTGCAGGGTCTATGCTCCCACTATTAGCCCGATGCGAATTCCCATTCAGCATACTCTCCAACCTCTTCGCCATCCCGGGCCGCATGTCTATGCTCAAACAAATCAGCAGTCATTTGCGAATCATCTGTTCAAAATCATCGAGCTTTCGACTAGCTTGAATTCTCTCTCAATTAGCAGCATGCATAATTTATGTGTCGATTGCCTGAAACTTGCCCCGAATGTTCGTCTGCGGTGCTTTTCGTTGCGCAACGTCAGAATTTCGTCCCCAACGCTTGTTGGGATAATGGAACAAATTAATGAGTCGACGGAGAGAGTGGAATTGAATGATATCAGGATAAGCGCCGGTTCCCGGAGTGAGGAATTATTCACAATGAGTATCTTACCTCACCTATCCGGCTTTAAAATGTCTCCCAGATGGCTTCAGTTATCTTCAGGCTTGTCTACGATGGCCGAGAATACTAGTGATTCCAAGTCTGACAACCAAACTGCTCTTCAAAATCTTTAGAAAATAAAAGATCAGTCTAGCTAGTTCCAAGAGCAAATACTCTAAATCCTTTGGCCACATCTGCAGTCTGATTATTGAATTTCGACGGGGATATCGGCCATCGTACATAGTCTAGGCGCTGATTAAGAACAATTAACAGGTCATTATATCCAATCAAATGAGACACTGGCATCATTCAAATGCCTCGACGTCTGCGATATCCAGCTGCCTGAATCCCGATTATCCCTGAACAGTTGCTGGGAAGCAACACCTCGAATCAAGGCAGGTCGTTGGCCGGGCGGAGCATTCCACAATTCATCACTATCGGCAGGCAGAAATCCAAGTCTGCGAGAGTTAAATGTTCACTTTTCAAGCGAAGACCATCTCTGTGGAAGGTGGGTTCTATGTCGGAAGAGACGCCAAAAGTACAAAGCCGACATACTTTATACAGTGCCAGACCAAATCGCTTGATTTCTTCCACGTTCACCCACACAAGTGCCAATGGATCAGAGGTGTGGTGATTACTGAGCATATTCGGGTAGCAGAACAAGCCTAGTTGTCGACAGGTTTCTACCAGTGCTGTGAGAAGTCGATATGCGGGTGCTGATAGTCGGTAGCGACAGCTTAAATCGAAGGTGGTCTCTCGCTCCGCCACAAAGAGGGCGAATACAATTTGTAAAAGGATGCTTTGGAAGGTCGCCATTGGTCAGGACGTTTCATTACTCAGATGTGATGTCGATTCCGAGACGTACCATTCGGACTGCTCCGAGGAAATTTCAGCGGGTGTAGAATTACTGTCAGCGGAGAGATTTCGTACCTTTTGAGCCTCAATAGCAGATATCAACTTGGTGTGAAAGGTCATCGCCGTGTCGCGAGATTCTTGATCACGTTTGATCCACAGTCCCATCATCACCATCGATTGAACAAGGACACATGGCTCTTTCGACATCTTCAAAGTCCCTCGATGAAGAAACGGCCAAGCGGGATGGAAGTCACGGAAATAAATATCGAGAGAGTCTTGCCCTATCCACGTGGACGTTCCAGGCGCAAGACCCACCAAGTCTATGCTGAAGTGTGTTTGCTTTTCTCGCATAGTACGGTCAACTGGCACAGTCTTTTGGCGCGTGAGTGAATAATCAGCCCCCCTGCGCTGACATCGAGTACATGGGTACCCGCCGTCACAGCGCTCCTTTCGAGCATGGCAAGATGTGCAGGCCCTTTGCGCTCGAGATTGCGATAATTCTCTATCTGGATGGTACTACAGAACATGGCGACGTAAGAGATCACTGGAAACAATTAGCCTTCGTAACGGTACTCAAAATAGGCAGCTGAGGGGTATAACTGGGTGACTATAGATCATGCCTTCTGGTTAAAGTACTGTCACAGTATTCACAGGAACAGCGTTCGCTTCGATTATGTTGTGACAGATGTCGGTTTAGGTGCTCTTTTCGTTGATAAGTCGCATGACATCCTGGGTAGTGGCATCTGAAAGACGAGGCAATGCTATGGGATTCTGGGCTTGACAGCATCGTGGTATAGGGACCGCTTTGGACTTTCTTCTTTTTTTGAGGCAAGGTGAGATGGAATACAAATGGTTAGGTTGGAGAAAATAGTTGGGGTGGCAGTCAATCTCTTCAGCAGTTGTTTGTTACTAAGCCAATCAGATTGCTACATCAATTCCGGCATCCCACCTGGCCGCTCCCACTTCAGTGAACTATAAAATGCATCGAAGTTTGCATTTCGCATTCTATTTGGTCGAAGTTCACCAGAGCCTTTCTCCAAACTTCGGGGGGGGGGGAATTTTTGGTCACTGTATTATTTGCGTGCATATTTCATACTGTGCACTAACTTCCACGCCAGTGGCTTCCCTCCATTCAGACTCCGAATCAGAAGTCATGTCTGACAACAACACCGAATTGACTCGAAGCTTCACAGCGGACGCAGAAGGCTATACCACTCACCAAATCGAACCCACCATTTCGAAGCTACCCGGACTGGCAAATCCCCCAGACTATGAAGTCTTCTGGGAACCGAACGACGCTGAGAATCCTCGTCTCTGGCCATTGTGGCTCAAAGGCGTCAGTGTTGTGACAATGAGCCTCGGTGCAACAGTCGTCAGCCTCTTCAGTACTCTATACACATCGGGAATTCCCGGTCTAGAGGAAGAATTCCACATCTCAAGAATCGTTGGTCTCCTGGGTGTCTTTACCTACCTACTCGGTATGGCGATAGGAGGCATTGTCTCTGCCCCACTAAGTGAAATTGTTGGGCGACGACCGGTTTACTTAATTTCCTTGACTATCTTCCTCTTACTGATTTTTCCAACCGCACTGGCTCATAATATTGAAGCAATTCTCATAAGCAGGTTCTTCGGTGGTCTATTCGGTAGCGCAATAATGGGGAACTCACCGGCTTCGGTGAACGATATTGTCTCTGATAAACACCGCGCTCTGGCATTCGGAATCTGGTCTATTGGGCCTACAAACGGTCCGGTATATGGTCCTATTATTGGGGGTTTTGTTTTCCAATATTTGGGCTGGAGATGGACAAATTGGATTGTCTTAATCATTGGCGGTGCAGTTCTCGCTCTGATGTTCTGCATCAAGGAAACATACGCGCCGGTGATTCTTCGAAAGCGGGCGGCTGCTCTTCGGAAAGAAACAGGTGATTCTAAATGGTGGACTCGCTACGACGGCGGAGCGAAACTTTCGAATCGCCTCAAGACCGGGCTCAGCAGACCTTTTATAATGCTAATGAAGGAACCAATCTGGTAAGCCTTGAACAGCTGATTGAAATGTTTGAGACTAATACGCACCTTCGTTTAGTATATTCTGGGCTAGCTATATCGCAATCATCTACGGCGTTCTTTATCTATGTTTCGTCGCGTACCCCATCGCATTCCAGACTGACCGCGGGTGGTCTCCGGGAATCGGCGGCCTCTCCTTCGTTGGCATCGGCGTCGGGGTTTTAATCACCATCGCTTGTGAGCCTATTTTCCGCAAAGTTATCAATGCGCATCGCAAAGATCCTTCAACCGGAGAGGTGCCACCAGAAGCGATGGCCAGCATCGTTATTCTCGGTGCAACACTTCTAGCCGTCGGTCAACTCTGGTTCGCCTGGACTTGCACGCCGGATATTCACTGGATCGTGCCCATTTTGTCAGGTGTACCGTTTGGCGCTGGAAATGCCTGCGTTTTCATCTACGCCAATAACTACATGGCCCGCTCGTATGGCATTTATACTGCCTCCGCATTATCGGGGAATATGTTCTCTCGGAGCATTATGGGCGCCTGTGTTCCACTTGCGGGTCCGTCAATGTACCGAGTGCTGGGGTTGAATTGGGGGAGCACTTTGCTGGGTCTTATCGAAGCGGCTTGTATCTCTATTCCGGTTATTTTCTACATATATGGTCATAGGATTCGCAGGTCGAGCCCAATTATTCAAGAGATGGAGAGAACGAGAGGATAGTTGTGAATATGACATCTCTAACAATCCTAGAAAAGGATAGAGTCTGTACCTATTCAAAAACGCTTTGATTTCAGGTCTATTCAATAATTGGCGGTTTATTGCGGTGCACCTGAAACCAACATGTTCATACATCAATTGATTGATTGCTAGGATTGCTTTTATTGAAATCTTCTGTTAGAAGTCCATTTTCCATCACATTAATTTTCACTGTTATGGGCCACCACCTGAGCCATAGATCCTTTTTCTATGTAGGAGCGTGTTTTTGGTGTGTTCCAGTCTCTCCTTCTGGGTCTTTGATTCATTCTAGGAGGCTTAGTCGATTAATCATGGCAAATTTCGCGAAATTTCCAAGAATGAAGATGTCTAGAGTGGTTCTTTGGCCTATTCTTCCGATCTATGCCTTTTGTCACAACCAATAAGACAAGAGTACTACTAATTGGCGATTACCAGAGATGCTTTTAACTTATGTAAGCTTCCAATATTCCTCACTAATATGAAAATATCGTATATAATATTGGTCATCCAAGTCAATTATCGGCCCGAACACCGTCATTGCTACATAATCATCCTCCGCCGCCGTAGAGGAGGGATGCCGGAGCGGGAAGCTTGGATTCTGGGCGGGATGCCGCAGCGGGATGCCGGCAAATAAAGCTGATTACGAGTTGAGCTATTATTCATCCCCAATTTAGTAAGATTTTCACTTTTCTAATCAATCTTTGAATATCCTTACTCACATTATTTTGTCACTTTATAAGGACTCCAGGTCACTCTCAAGCCCAGCAGCTCCCAGCTAAATTTTCGAAGCTACAAACTACTACCAACCCCCATCACATATCCCGCTCACCATGGCTCCTTCTCTTGACATTACCCACATTGGCACTGCCACCGCCATCCTCGAGATCAACGGTGTCAATTTCCTGACAGACCCTTTCTTCTCCACAGCTGGTACCTCCTGGGACCGCGGCCGAGTCATCCTTAAGGTCACCGAAGACCCCAGCCTCCGACTAGACCAGCTCCCCGTGATCGACGCCGTGCTCCTAAGCCACGAAGACCACCCCGACAACCTAGACGAGCTCGGTCGCCAACTTCTGGACGGCCGCCGCGTCTTCACAACCTGTGACGGAGCCAAAAACCTAGCGCCTCGCCCCGCCGTGCACGGCATGAAGGCATGGGAAGAGATCGAAATCCCCATTGCTGGCAAGCAGTTCAAGATCGTGGCGGTCCCAACGAAGCATGTTCCTGGAAATGAATGCACTGGTTTTATCGTCACTGGAGAAGACTTCGGCCATGGGCGTGAGGGTCTGCCCAATGCAATCTACTTTACTGGTGACACCGTCTATATTGACGAACTTGACTCCATTGCCGGTCAGTACCATGTTTGTGCCGCCGTGATGAATCTCGGCAATGCTCATGTCCCCACTTCGGAGGACCCTGATAGTCCTCGCATGCAGATTACCATGGGAGGCAAGGATGGGGCTAAGTTGTTTCGGGCACTGAAGGCTGATGTTCTTGTTCCCATGCACTATGAATCTTGGGGACATTTCACTCAATTTGGGGATGAGCTACGCCAGGCCTTTGAGGAAGAAGGTATCAGTGATAATATTTGTTGGTTGAAGGGTGGGGATAAAGTTTCTGTTCTGTAAATGCCTTTAGGTTTCTTTGTTCATTATAGACTTTCCTTTGTTGTTCTTGGGTATACATATACTGGAGAATGAATGTTATAGAACTGTTGCCAAAGAGAATGTCCAGCATGTGAGGCCTATGACTTTCTGTGAAATTTCTTATAATGGCAAACTTGCATCTGAGATCTTTTCAATCTCGTTCACCTCTAGAAGTGTATTGATCGGAATTAAGAGTGTGGTGGTTAACCAGTAGCAGATTGGATATTTTAACAACGAAACTAAGAACCAAGCATAAGCTCTGGTGCTGATAAAAGACATCGACATCAAACCACTGAGGTGCTTTCAGTGCTTCAAACATTGTTTTCGTCATATGCATCTCCTACGTTCATTTTAGGGCTATACATCCTGATGACCGATATTGCACTACCTGTAATCAAAAGGTTAAAGACGAGATGGGCTGGAGGCGGCATAGACATGACAACGACGGTTTGAAAAAATAGAGGTCATGGACAGACATAGAATGTGTTTCTGCCTTTATGTCAGGGAGCTTTGAATGAATGAATTGGCTTCTATACGAATGACCGTTGATTTCATAGTACTAGACACAATCCTACTCGCGGGAAGGTTATTAGTAGGGTGGGCCACAGTTCCCCTCCCCTTATCACAGCCGATTTCCAGGGCTGGTCACTTTTCCCCCAAGCTACTTCTCATGAAGGGCGATCGTAGGACGGGCCACGGTTTTTGGCTCCCCTAAGCCGTCCATAGCTACATCCCACGGCGGCTATTTTGGAGGAAGGTGAGGGAATCTCTCGAAGAGTGTAGGAGGGTGTACCAGCTTCGAGACGCGCTGTACGCGCTGAAAGGCTGGAAGCACCCACACAAGCTTTAAGTAATGGTTATGAAGGTTTTTTTTCCTGCGGGGCTACTGGATTCCGTCAGTACCAACACGTTTTGATATCTAGGCCAGTCCTGGCCATCTCCTCTCCAAGCACGTAATGGAGATTTTGACCGAGGGAGATATGTGGAAGAGAATGTCATCGCAATGCAAATAAGCAAATTTACTTTACCTCTCTCGTAACCGAAAACATGGTCTACTTTCTCAACCAAGCGACTTGAATTGGCATGTGGGAGAGAGAGAGATCACATGAAAGAGAGGGAACGAAGCATCAAGTCGATAGACCATCATAAACGGCACCCATTGTAATAGAAGGATGTTTGAAAATCAGCGTCAACTAGCTCCCTTGCTGAACTGTCATCCTCCAAACTCGAGCAGCTCGCTCTCTCCCACTCTCTCAACCCGAAGCCAACAACTCGTCACGGAGTACACCCTGTATCGCCTTCCACACAGCAATCGGAAAACATCCATTGACCCAGTAGTCGCCATTCGGTGTACCTGCGAAAAAGAATATATTTCTCGCCAGCATGTTATTTGGGCTCACATTGTCAACGTGGTAGTACACCGGGTTGCACTTCACTACTTGACAACCAGATCCCGTATTGCCCCCGATACTTTTCCTGTTCATAGCCAAAGCAAACCCCTGATACTCAGATGTACGTTTTGCGATTTGAACTGCAGGGCCAAAATCAACCACTTCAAAGAGGCGAGCTTTTGACCAATTCGTCGCCGTAATCAAGAAGGAACTCGTATCGCCAAGCATCGGTGGTAGGTGTGTCTGTTCTAGTGATACTCGAGTTAGGCGCGCCAATGCATGAATCTGCGGTTCGATGGTTTGTGTCTTGATGCTATGACGGATCTTGAGGGCCGCAGCCCCGAGAGCATCCGTCGTTCCGATTAGTTCACGAGCCGGTATATTTGTCCAGCACGGAAAGACAGCATTCTGCACATAACTGCCTTGGTTCTCTTTGGCCGCAAATATGGATGGCAGGCGAGGTCGAAGATCAAACGCATTGTTGATGCTAACAGTCCGTGACGAGTTCGAGGACAGAAGGGCTGAGGTTGCCATCAAAGACATCCATGCCGTCACTACATCCCCCTCACTTACAAAGGGCGCCTCCTCTTCAGTGGTAATATCTCTCTCCGCTTTCTCCGCGAGTGAAGCTAATATATTGCTCCGCAGTCGGTTCACCACTTTCCCAGGCAGAAATACGGTCCGTGTTTCCATCTTTCGCCACCAGAGTAGATCTAACACAAAGCGAAGCCCCCAGAGAAGCAGCCACCATCCCTTGACTTGTTGCCTCTCAAGGATGTGAGTCTCTAGGAAAAGAGGGTCCTTGCCGACAGGAGCCATCGGATCATCGCCAGAAGACAGCATCGGTGGGATTTCTGACTCTCGCCCAGCAAGCACAAGACTCCACGCCCTAGTCAAGTCACGCAAGCTCATTGCGTCAGCTGCAATATGAGGCCAACAAAGCGATACGAGTGTCGCGTCAGTAAATGACACGACATTCAGAGTCAATTGTGGGAGATCAGAGGTGAGGTAGTCATCCAGACAGACCGGTGCATTCGGTGGTACCCCCAGTTCTCTAAAGACCGAAGGACCATCGTGCAGGGACGGAATGTCAGCGGTGGGTGCAGGCAGCCTTGCAGCTAGCGGGTGTTTCTTGATACTGTTGTCAAACTCTTCATGGTTAAAATTGACTGCAGGTCTATCCGCAGTGAAGGCCTGGGGAACGTGAATCTCCAACTTCTGCTCTGTCTGCTAGAAGTAGTGTCATTAGAAAAACTCATATCACTCAGTTAGTGCAAGTTTCGCGATTGATGCCTACATTTAAACGGATACGTCCCCCGAGCTTACGCCATCCCTCCCGCTCGATGAGCCGCGATAAAGACCTCCGCAACATATCTGGATCGAGTATATCGTTGAACTGAAGTGTCCAGCACTGGACGCTATTGCGTAAAAGTGGTGTGCCATCAAAGTAGTAGACTGGCATAATTATGTCGGTCGGTACTGTTTTACATGCTGGTCCTTTCTGCGGGCGCTCAAATGTAAGCCGTCGAAGAAAATTCATCGTTCTTAGAACTGCGAGATGAAGACGGAATACTGAAGTAAATTCCAAGGGTTGTGGTTGAGGTCAGTATCTACACTATGCATTTCGCGCCTTATAAGACTCGGCGGAGTTGACGAGGGGTTGTCCGAGTGAATTGGAGCATCACACGATTCTGGATGACAGGTTGGCGACGCACAAGGCTCCGACGCCACCTGCGTAAGCGGTAATTGATTTGTCAGTTTAAATTAACTATATCTCAATTAGGGCATCGGTCATTTTAAACTTCCTTAGTGGAAAGCTTCAATATATTGAGTGGAATATTGTGTCTCACATACGCTCTCATCACAGGCTGGACCATAAATGGACATTTGGCCTTGGAAATCTGTCTATGAAGCGGAAATGGCATAACAAGATTGAAGACCAACAAAGTTTTTTAATTATGGCAAAAATTGAAAACCAAGTCGCTCCTTGATTATTGCGCAAATCCAACTCGCCTCATTCCTCTGCCAGCTTAATGAAATAGGCGATATTGTGATAGTCCTTAACGATCCGTAAACCATAACTGCATCTGCCCATCCAAGACTGAATCTGTTACTAGGTGAGTGACCGGTACTTTGTGATACACCCTCCATGCGTAAGATCTTTGTAGCTGTGGCGCGAAAAGTTGCAATGCAACGTGCTTGCATTGAAGCGAATTGAATACGCTGCTGTTGTGAGCAGCCGGATTGGCAGCCACGAGTAAGAAGCGTTAAAACGCTCGCTGAGAGATGCATTTGAAAGTTCCCTCGATATGCATGCACTCCAACAGACCATATTGAAGGCTGTGGTGAATCATACGAGGAAGACCAGATTTTCTCTATCTCATCCATCTGTTGAAAGGTGGACAAGTAAGTGGCCAACGCGACATACGAATCACCAGTTAACACCTTTCGAATATGACCAAGAAGATGAGTGCAGTGGTAGGCAAAGGTACATGCTTGAACTATGGTGGAATCGGATGGTCTCACATGTTGGCAGAGTTCGTGGATCCAGCTCAGCACTTCCATGGGGGATTCTCGGCCAGCAGCGAGTGCTTTTGCTTGCTACTGTTGTTAGAGACAGACATCATAAAATCGGGTTTCAAGGGCTGTACAGTGCAATGACAGACAAACCAAACGAGATTCCGCCCATCCTCCCTAGAGAATTGTTCCGGGCCCCGGAGATGAATCAAAGTGGCCATGCCTCGACAGTGGCGATTTCCCTCCTCTGATCCTGCAATAGATGTGAGGTGAGGATTCGATAAGAACGTTGGGTCAATCAGCTCTTTTGTCCTTTAATTTCCCACTGATGAATAGCTCTTACCTCATACACCACAAACATCCAAACCGCTAACAATGTGCTGTCATTCCGGTATTGAACAGGATCATCTAGAGCTGCATTGACGGTCCTTAAGGCGGTCCCATATGCTCGAGTTCTGCTGGCTATCGCAGCTTTCGTCCCCGTTGTACTAGCTAGATATGCACATGCAATAGCATCGCAGACTGCGTAGACTGGGGAGCCTTCTTGAGAGGTGGATATGATGCGTGGAATGGTGCCGAATATGCTATTGTCTATAATTGTATCCACGAGCTCAATCGAGAACTTGTCTAGGACCAAAGGAATCACATGGAGATTCCACACTTGGGAGGGTTCGTATATTATCTGGGCAGAAGGAATGGCTATTTGCGGGTCGTTGTAGCGCATTTTCCGACGATCATATCTCGTGCTCTGTTGAAACGACGAATTGTTGACAATGCGGAAGCGCATATTAACTTCATCTCGATAGCCCACGCAGGAAATTCCTGCTCGTAGACATTGACCACACGAAGGACGTGCAAGATCACACTGGGACTCGATTGATCAGTGGACACTGCATTCGCATATTCCAGGACCCCCTTACCTTGCAGCGTCGCTGTCGGCAAGAATAGCAACTTCGGCTATATCGACCGGTGTTTGGCATTCTCTTTGAGCCTGTCCTGTCTCAATTCACCCTGACCAAAGTGGGGGGTTGGGTTCGAGAGGGAGCCTTGGGAGGGAGGGGCTGAAATAATATCGCGTCAGCAAAGTTCAGCTTTGTCCCGTTTAGGAAATCCATTCGGCCAGCCAATAGCAGCTGCAGCGACGATCATTTGAATATCGCTCACTCACGGTTATAAGTACCTGCGTCTAAACTACAATTTTTTTTTACTTCAGAGCGAGTTCTTGCAATCATACGTAACCTTGGAAATCGATCGCACCCACAATGTCACCTTTGCCAGTCATTGCGTGTGGCAGCGCCGACCCACAGGTTTTCAATGCTGTCAAACCTCTTTACTTACCTGAGTACGAGAGTGGGTGATCAAATATAATCAGTACTTGCTTAAAGGATTCAATGCTAATATCATCGGTAGTTATACACAACGTCACCAGCAGCACCTCCGGAGCGGTTGAAATACCCCCCTTGCTGCAAGGGCTTGCTCCCCCAGTTGCGGAAGAGCCCAATCGCGGCACCATGGACTATTCCAAGCCACCTATAGCTATCTTTGCAGGGGCTCTTTACAGCGATGAAGATATCGACAAGATGCGCGAATCGTGCCGAGGGGTCAGTTCTGTGCCTTGGTTGAAGATGGACATGACTGTGCCCAGACCGCCACTAGGACCAGGGTATGCTGAGCATGTTGTGCAGAGGATCAAAGCTTGTATGGTGAAGATAGAGGCTGAGGGAAAGCTAGAACAAGATGGCGTGTGGCTATATTAAACGAGAGAGGATAGGGGTAGTACAATGATCAAATTATGCATGGCACTCATGTAGTATTTCTTGAGGATTGAAGTAGGTCCGTCCGAGAGAGATTTCTAGATCAGTTACCTCGTTGACAAGTTGTCGGACGAGGGAGATATGGTACCTGTTTCACTGTTCCACGCTGCAGTTCTCGCCCACGGCGATGAGTGTCTGAGCGGCCGCACCTGAACCGTACAGTACCCCGCTAAGTAAACGGCATCTTCCAGCCCAGCCGCGATATTGCTGCTGTCCAAACCGGCTCACACTGTGCAGTTGTTCTATCATCAACTTCAAGATCTCTCTGCTTCCAAACGGCCTCCACGGCAGCCATTGTAGAAGGGACATTGCTAATCGGTTTATTGCACTTCAAGACCGTGAACCACTCGAGAATTCTAACGCGGTCGTCCTCTAGCACAACACAGCTGGCGATAAAGAGTGCCCACATAGGATATGGAATGAATCCGAGTAGGGGTCCTTGTATGCTGTGGATCTGTTCTAGTGTGGTGAGAAGCCTCGGAAGGTGTGTTTTCTGGATGATATCGCTGTGCCGCGTTTGATTACCGACTGCGTGATGGAGGTATATCCAGGTTGCCTCATCGAAGGCTGTTGAGACGAGGCTCATTTGACGCATTTGGTAGCCGTCAGGGGCTCGCTCCAGGTGTGAGAGGCGTTGGCGGAGGCTGCTGAATTCCCGAGCGACAGTTTGGGCGGGGCTGGTACGGGGTATCAACGACGGCTTGCGTCTTTGCTGGGCAAGATGACTTATGGATGAGATAATGTCAAGCAGCGCTGTGGATAGTCCCAAGCATGGGTTCACCTTCGTTGAGCCACGGCCGGCGAGGAAAGGGAACATGGATGGTACGTCTGTAGACCAGTCGAGGTCATATGCGGTATTGATAGTTGTCCCAAGGAATGTGCCCTTTTCGATGAAAAACGTGTATACCAACTCCACGACCTCCTCGCTGAACGTATCCCTTCGGGATGTGGGATTCATGTTAGTGTAAAATTTCATGATCAGCAGCGCGCCCCTCATGTGGTATGTCCACTCCTCGATACTCCCGCTCGCGATCTCGAGAAGGCAGTGAAACATGACAAGCAATAGAAGAGCATCCCTCTCGCCCTTTGCACGAGCCAAGATCACGACTGTGTCGTTGCTATTTTGGGGCACCATGTTCCTGAGATACTTTAGTGATCGACACTTATGCACGAGGATCGACTGCTCAAAGCGAGATACATCCCGTTCCTCACACTGGTTTCGTAGCGTGTGTGCGGCCCATGCGATAGCGATGTGAAGAAGCCCCTCGGACTCGTAGCAGAGTGGGAGGAGGACGGACCGCCATGGGTTTTCATAGTCGATGAGCGATCTCCGAATCGTGCAAATGCTGCCGACTGCCCAAATCTATCAGAGTCAGCTCTTCAGCAAGGAAGTTCACGGTGCCCACATACAGTAGTGGAACAAGAAGCGGTCGACCTCTACGAGAGAAGGACAGAGGGACAATGAAAGCGGGATAACCCAGCGTGGATACTGCCTAGGAACTGGTTCGGACTCGTTCATCTCAAAACTCGGCTGCTGCTGAGCTGACAGGCCCCCGTATAGAAGGCTGAGCTCGTCGCATGTTGTATTGAGCCAGTATCGATGGGTCGGTCCTCGTGCGGGCCTTGCGAAATACGGATGCATCGACCTTTCCGTTCCATCCCCACTGGCACTCCGTCGATCCTTCTTATGCGCCCTGCCAAATGCGATGCCCATCGACTCGGCGTCATCTTGCCATAATAACCGTACGCCATAGTGGCAAGAAAAGCCCCGTTTCAAACACCCGCTACAGGCCGGTCTATCCTCTTTGTCGGGTTCAGTTACTCAGTCCCGATATCAAGAGATTGGCACTCCATACCAGAGCATCTTCTTCGCCTTCCTAGCTCGGGCATGCCTCTTAGCAAAGATATAAGCAACCTGATGAGGCGGAGTACGTACTTTTACAATTCCAACAGCCAGACCGTGTTCGCTTTATGGTCTTCTTAGGTCCTGACATGGTTGGAGTGCCGCGGTCTGCTAGCTAGTTGAAGCGTAGCAACTGTTCGGGCTGCAAGTGAGGGGAAAAAACGATGGGCCTGGATCGGCTCCAGAGGGAAGTGTTCAAGATTAAATCTTTGGCTTATCTCGAACTAAAATGTGGGGAAGAGATACGAATTCTGAGCTAATAACAATTCTGTTCTAGCGTGGATACACAACACCGTATCTCTCTAGGCTCTCTCATCTAGTCTCAAAGGGAGCTCTTGATATTCCCCCAGCCAGGCATATCGTTCAGGTCCTCCGGGACCTCCGGGTGGGGATTTGTCTCATAATCTGCAAGCTTAGTGCCAGGCCTCCATTTCCATTTCTTTGCGACCTCAGGATCCAGTGTTCCCTCCATCATTTGCACGATGTATTTGCCTAGAACGGGCAGGAATTTAAAGCCATGCGCGCTGCCTCCAATTGCAATTTTGAGGTTCTTGTGTGTCGGGTGTGGGGTTATTAGGAAGTGGTAGTCGGGCATATCCCCGTCCCTAGAAGCACTTGTCAGACACCTATGGGCCAAGAGGAAGAAAAGGTGAGTTTTGGGACAACCTACCAGCAGATTCGCGTCTCAACCCACTCGCGGTGCGCGAGTTCAGGCACGCACGTCTCCATCCACTTGCGCAGCCGAGCTTCGATGATATCGGGAATTCCATCTTGCGGGTTGTCTGAGCGGTAACGAGGGAGTGATTTCCCATTCAATGATCTGGCAAAGTTGGTGACAAAATGGATAGCGCCAACTTTCATGATGCCGTCCTCCTGTGGAGGGAACAGTATACCTGAACACAGAGTGAGCGTTGTGCATATTTCCGGTTAGTCAGACAGGGACCACCTCACCCCCTTCCAGATGATCAAGAATCGGCATGTCCTTGTACTTCTCAACCTCCTCGGGTGTAAGCTGAATATGTCCGACCGTATGCCCCTTTGCAACAATCTGGTCCTTCAAATCCAGAAGGCTCCCCGCCGCAGCTCCAGCCGCCAGCACGACCTGATCTCCGTAGTGCGTCGTTCCATCTGCACTTTTGACTCCAATACAGACCCGATTCTCGTCGTACAGAAGCTGCTTGGCGTAGCCAGAATCTCCAGAGATATACTTGACACCACCCTTCATAGCCTCGCGAGCCATTCGCACAATTCCCTCGCGCGCATTCACCCACGCAGCATTCGGGCTCCAGTACGACTCCCACCCCTTGAAGTCTCCATTCATTGCGGGCCACTTTTTATGAATCTCCTCAGTCGAAACGAGCTGCGGTGGCTCGACACCAAGCGCTTTCGCACTTCTCGCTGAAGCCTCGACGAACGGAGTCGATCGGTCTGTCGCGCCAATAATCCAGCCGCTTGGGTTGTATAATCCCGCGAACAGACCATTTGTATCGCGCCAGAGGTCTCGTGCTTCGCTTGCGAGCTTCGTGTACAAGGGCTCTGGGTACTCGGTGCGGATGACCTTGTTGATATCATTCCCGGCGGCTTCGAGAGAGGGGACGGGGAAGCGGTCGAGGACGGTGACATTCATATATCCCTGTTTGGAAAGGTGGTACGCTGTTGTTGTTCCAAATGTGCCACCTCCGATGATAATAATCCGCTCGTTTCGTTGCGTTGTGGTCATTGTGGGATGAATATACTCTGGATAAGTCGAATATTAGGTTGAGTGGTGGCATTGTATTCTCGTCTCACATCTACGCTTCTTATATAGGCTGCCTACACTAATACTTCCGGAACTGTGTCACAAAGACCGTGTGACGCCAACCATGTACGTGTACCTTGACAAGAGGCAGCTCGATGCGCTGGACCGGTATGATTCTGCGGCCATGATCCGATGATACAGCTTGTGTAAGACCAATCGCAACCTACTCCAAATTCCACGCCCCACATATTCTCCCTGATAAAGGTCAATCCACCAATCACACGGGTGATCAGCATCGGCCCCGGCTAAGAGTTGGGGTAATGCAGCACGTAGCGGCGCATCCACCTGCCCCCTGTCCTGCGATTATCTTGGCTTTATCTCTCAGGCTTCGGCATGACTTGAGAGAGGGAGTATCTCTATCCCTATCAAGTTCCACACCATTATGGCTGGTACAAACACGGGATATAAAGGTTCTGATTCTCCTTCTTGACGGTGGTTTTGCTGTCATGCCACTTATTGATGAAGCAAAATATATCCATGCTCGGAACAATGTTGAAGTCCAACGACACCAAAGGTGGCCTTGCTAATACTCGGTCGCCACTTGATGCAGACAGTGATCAAATCGGCGAAGTGACGGCCATTCGCAACGACGCAGGATTCCATCGGACGTTTACACCTCGCCAAATCCACGTATGTCCTTTTCTGAGTGTTGTACACGCCAGACCTCTAACTTACGTTGATAGGTCATATCGCTCGGGGGTCAGATTGGTGCTGGTCTCTTCATCTCCACGGGCTCGAACTTGCGAGATGGAGGACCAGGATCGCTTTTCTTCGGCTTCGCTGTGGTGTGTTCTTGTGTCTGGGCCGTACTCAACACGGTCAGTGAGATGACCATCGCATTTCCGACCTCTGGAAACTTCATCGACTACGCGGATCGCTTCGTGGATCCAGCTCTAGCCTTCGCCGCTGGATTCGCCATGTGGATTGGATGGACTGCCATCATCGCGTCGGAGGCAACGTTCTTCTCCGTCATTGTCAACTACTGGGCCAAGGGATCGGTTCATGAAGCCGTGTGGTGTAGGTTACATTATCTATAACTTGGCTCTGATACTCACTAACCTTTGTAGTGACGATTTTCCTCCTCCTCATGTTCATCATATTCAGCCTCCCCAACGCCGTCTTCGGCTGGTTCGAATATGCAACAGCGATTATGAAAATTGTCGTCCTTATCATCTTCATCATTGTCGGCGTCGCCCTCGTTTTCGGCGCGGGGCCAGAGGGGACCATGCACCACGGCGAAAACTGGCAAGACGGGCAGGCCTTTCTCAACGGCTTCAAGGGATTCGGAAACAGCGTCCTGCTGGCCATCCTCGCGATTGGCGACAACACTTTCACCGGCTTCCTCGCCGGCGAGTCCAAGTCCCCGCGCTTTTCGGTCGCCCACGCCGTCTTTCTGATTCCAATTCGCGTCTCGGTTTTCTACCTCACCTCCGTCGCCCTAATCGGAATTCTCATCTCCCCCGCCAACGAGAACCTGCTGGGAAGCAGCGGTGTCGCGGCCTCCCCGTTCGTCATCGCGATCAACCAAGCCGGCATCAACGGCCTTCCAGACTTCCTCAACGTGATCATCATCTTCGCCGTCGCAGCCATCGCAGCCGAGAGCTTCTTCATCGCCTCGCGGATCCTGCAGTCCATGGCCCACCAGGGCCTGATCTCCGCCTGGGTCGCGAAGGTCGATTCGCGCGGCCGGCCGCGTGTTTCGCTTGCAATTACGAGCGTCCTCTGCATCACGCTGACCTACATTAATCTTAGCGGGGAGGGCATCGAAGTATTCAACTGGATGGCGCAGATCGCAAGCACTGGGTATTTCATGGTCTGGTTTGTGATTGGGATTACATCGTTTCGGTTCCGCGCCGCGCTCAAGGCGCAGCATGACCCGCTCTTTGACCAGATCTATGCGTGGAGGTGTGCGATCTGGCCGGTGCCGCCGCTCTGGCTGCTCACCTGTTGTTGCTTTTACATTGGGACATCTTTGTATCTTGCTCTTTATCCAATTGTAGGGATTTCCTTTCTCCAAATCTCGTTCGTCGCGTTCTATTCTAGAGACACCACCACCCTGCTAACAAATGACTTACTAGGGCTCCGACACGCCGACCGCATACTACTTTTTCCAATACATGATCGGGCTCCTGTTGATTGTTGCCAGCGGAGTTGGGTACAAGCTAGTCTTTCGCACGAAGTTCCGCGATCCGCGAACGGTGGATCTGCAGACAGGGCGGAGAACCTTGGGTGCAGAAGAAATCAAAGAGTTGGACGACTACGCGGCGATGCCCCGGTGGAGAAAGTTCGTCTCGTTTATTCAGCTATGGTAGTTAACTAGTCGCAATGGTATCATCATCGCAAAGAGTCTGGATCGCAGGGAGGGATGGAACCTTGGGGGCGCGGAGAGGACCCTTGGGCCCGGCCCCCGCGGTGATCTCCTGCTTCATAAGAGCGTCCCTTCGCTCGTACCTTAGCCTTGATCAGACTTAAATCTGCCTGCGTAGGTTTCATATACGTTTGGAGCGCTGATTATTTGTCTACCCGTCTGATTCAACCATGCCTGCACGATACACACGGAGAGCGGTACCTGAATGGGTCAAAGTACGCATAGATATCCCCATCTACAAAGTAGACCCCCAGTTCAAACATTAAACTAACCTACTCAAGTCGCAATCACCCAACGCTTTCTTCGACGCCGACGCAGCCTACGACTCAGACACCGGCTCCGTCGACTCCGACACATCCAGCACAATCTCCGCTTCAAGCATTCGATCTGCCCTCTCCACGCGCTCCAGCTCTTCAACAATAACAACCCTCTCCTCCCTCCCCGACGACCCCTCAACAGAACCCTCACTGCCGATAAACCGCCGCTTCCGGCCCGAACTCATCTACCCGCGGGCCCACTTCA
Source organism: Aspergillus baeticus (assembly GCA_027569055.1). Taxonomy (NCBI): domain Eukaryota; kingdom Fungi; phylum Ascomycota; class Eurotiomycetes; order Eurotiales; family Aspergillaceae; genus Aspergillus; species Aspergillus baeticus. The sequence continues at coordinate 132,439 of JAPDEI010000072.1, forward strand.
CCCCTCGCGACATTGAAGTGCCCCGCGGCCGCTGGGTGTACCTCGCGTGCCCGCACACGCGCGTGAAATGTAGTAATTGCGGCGTGCATGTTGCGCACACGGATGCAATTGTGATTGCGATGGACGGGGCGTGTCGAATTGCCACTCAAAGAAGGGATGGAAATGATGCTGCAAATGCGGATGCGGGTGCGGTCTCGTCGCTAGGCGTATTCTGCGGCTTCGGCAACCTGTACAACCGCGCGCAGACGATCGAGGATCTAAGCCGACACACGAGTCAGACATCTGAGCTCAAAGCCTGTGTGCGTGCCCTCTGTCAGGCGGGCTTGATCGGGGAAGACCACGCGCTGCCTACTGCGCACACCCCTCGTGGCCGCGACGTGCGCTTTGTGGTGATCAAGTCCGACTCCGAGCACGTTGTCCGCGGTGTGACGGAGCTTTTACCGCGGTGGAAGGCGAACGGGTGGCGGAATTCGCGGGGGGTCGAGGTTGCAAACGCAGAGGAGTTTCGGGTTATTGATCGCTTGGTGCACAGTTTGAGGGGGGATGGGATTGAGGTGAGGTTTTGGCTTGTGCCCAAGGCGATGAATCGGCAGGCGCAGGGGATGGCGAGGAATGCCTTGAGGGTGGAGGGGTGATGATGATGTATCATTCGAAGTGTTGCTGTTTGTTGTTTGTTTCGCTGGTGTAGAGCGTTTCTTGTCTTTCTTCCACGTGTCAGGCCGTTATGATTAGAAAATTGAATCAAGATAGATGACTTTGACTAAACCTTGGGTTGTTATAGCGCTTTAACCTAACCTCTGCCTTCGAACTAAGGGTCAGCAGAAGTAGTTACATAGGGCTAGGTATACCAGGTATGTCCTCTTGAACCCCCTTCGATTGTGATTTTACGACGGTCATATCATGTCTTGTGCTCCCCCTTGCGGTGCCGACAATACGTATACGCTTTCAATAGGTGAAATGCAATTGATGAACGTGAAATAGCAAGTATTGTAACTCAGCAAGAAGACTCATAGCCGCCATATTTGTATTGAATCACAGTGCCTAGAGGTATCATTGCTGCCTCCACAGCCGAGCAAGCGCCGAGCCTCGACGCCCTCGTATTCAGCGCCCCGGACCAAGCACACGACGCAAAAAGCAGGCTGCGCCGCAATCCGACCGAGTGGCTGATAAAAGAGGAGCGGTTTCCCTAAGACAGATGGCGAAGGAGTGGGTGCGATCATCTGGACATCATTTCAGTGGTTTTGTGTGGCTAGAGTAACAATGTAAGCAGATCAATGACAAACAACGCACGCGCCATCATCACAATGAGTGAAGCTCTACAATATGGCGATGACGGCTCAGACCCAATCGAGCGCATCACCAACGCAGCAGCCGCAGGGAAGACAGACCAAATCCAAAAGATTCTAAAAGAAGCATCACCAGCCAGCCATCAAGACCTCAAGAACCGCGCCCTATTATACGCGGCGATGAACGGGCACGCGTCCACCGTGAAATCCTTACTCCACCAGGGCGCAGACCAGGCCTTCAGCCATGACGGCCCACCGCACAGCGAAATGTGCGGCCGGACCGGCGCTGTAATTCTCGGACACAATCCGACTGCCCTCCATCTCGCCGTTGAACGCGGTTACCACGCCGTGACGAAACTGCTCCTTCGACGGGAACCGGGTTTCCCGTGGATGAAGGGTATATACCCGCGGACTGCGTTCTGGATGACGGCGTTGCATCTCGCGGTCTCGAATGATGACCTGGAGATTGCGGAGCTGTTGCTCCGCAAGGGTGTCCCCGCAGACTATGGATACACCATCGGCGAGGACTTCCCCGTTACCTTGTCGGGATATCAGCCGGCGTCGGGGTATCAGTGGTCGAAAGACCATTCGCCGTACCGACGACCGGCACTGTATATCGCGGCTGCGCGCGGGAACGAGGACATGGTTCGGTTGCTATTGCGGTATGGGGATGGCATGGGCGGGTGGAGGAGGAAGCACCGGTGGCGCACGATGACGGATCTTGTTGGATGCGCCGCGTGGAATGGGCATCTGAATGTTGTACGGCTGCTGGTAAACTACGGGTTCGATATAAATGGGCATGGCCTTGGCGGGGGGCCGTCGTTGCGAGACGCCGCGGAAGCGGGCCATGCGGATGTAGTTGAGTTTCTTGTCAAAAAGGGGGCGGGACTCCGAGGTCTTACGACGAACATGGGACTCCTGGAGACGGCGGTCAATGCGGGGCATATTGCTGTCGTTTCGATAGCGCTGGAGCTGGGACAGGCGCGCGGTGACGAGGGAGATTTCCAGAAGGCCATCGAACTTGCTGTGCGCGAGGATAAGACAGAGATCTTCGGCGCGTGTCTCGAGTACGCTTCCAGTCAGGCGCCACCGCTGCCGCTTGACTACGACGGCTTTTTGAGGGACGCTGTACGAAACGGCAATTTGCGGATAGTGCAGGGGTTGCTTTTCCGCTGGAAGAGCACCAACTAGGGTGAGGAGATCACGCTGGATTTCGATTGGCGTGTCGAGGACGCGGGGGAGTTTGGAAACTACAAAATCGTTCAGGCACTCATCACCGTGAACGAGGACCTCAGCGCCGAGGAGCGAAACCGGTACGTCGTTGAAGCAATCCACGGGGATATCACAAAGAACCAAGTCTCCCTCATAAGAGAGCTCGTCAACGAGGTCACGGATCTGGAAACCGCTCTCGGACGGAGGTGGCTCATCGATCCATGGCCATGCCGCTACCACCTGTGGCACTTGCTACACACGGCAGCGTACTATGGACGACGAGAAATATGCAAGATCCTGCTCGAGCGCGGAGTGGACGTCAATAAGAGAGCGCACCAGGGTGCGACGCCCCTTCACTACGCGGCGGATGGCGGGAGTGCAGCTACTTTTGGATTGCGGAGCGATGATTGAGGCGCAGGACAACAGGATGTATACGCCGCTGCATGTGGCGGTGGATCAACTGCGGTACCGGGATGGTCAGGATGTTCTGTTGGAGAATGGAGCTGATGTCGAAGGAGGTTGCGAGTGTGAGTCGAGTCCAATATGCTCTGCGGCAGAGAGGGGGAACCGCAAGGCAGTCGAGTTGCTTGGTAGATATGGTGCAAAATATGCCGATGCTGCAAGGGAGAGGCTGGAGGAGGTCATGGCCAGGTACAAATAAAAAACTTTGATGTTTTGCGTGTTTATTACCTAGTTCTTTGGTCTCCTCAACATTGCATATATATATCTATATATATCCCGCCAACCTCACACATATGTTGATCTTAACCGGGATGGAAATAGAGGTCATTATATTACCCCAAACACTTCGATAACATCTATCCCGTTCAATCTTCCTTTCAAATCAACCATCCATGAGTGATGAAGTTTTATGCATGGGAGGGCCTGGACAATACAGTTGTTCATCTGACTCTTGGCGGTCTAACCCCAAGAGGCTCTGGTGGGCCTTATTACGGTTAGAGGCGACGATTGTCATGCAAAAAGCGGGGCAGAATATAAAGCGATTGGTTTATTTTCATCCAATGTAGCCACAAGGTGGAGGGCAACACGCAACAGCCAGAGGAATGTGGAGACGAAGCCCGTCTTGGCGTGTCAGCCTCCGTCCCCTGATCATCGCTCGTTCTCTCCTCGTTTTTAATTATTTCCTCTCCTCCCTCCTCCCTTTCACTCCTCAGTGCGATCACGCCATAGCCCTGCGGGATGATGTTCCTACACCAGATGCGGGCATCGCTGCCGCTGGCGCTCCTAGCGAGCTCCTACTATATAAGCCCTGCAGCCGGAGAGCCAGTCAAGACTCAAACCGAGGACGATCTGCTCTCCTTCGTGACGGTAGGTATTATTGCGACTCGAGTTAAATAGAGAATCGGACCCAGTTCGCTCGCTAATGGGCTTAGTGACCAGCTCCCGAATGTGCGCGCCCTCAAATGGAATATCGACTACAAGGACCGCGAGCGTGTCGCGCCGGGGTACTGGTTCGTCTCGCCGTATGGCCAGATGGACCCCGAGGCGCATACCCAGCGCTATACGCCGCATCAGGTTGGGCCGTATATCTATGATGCAGACGGGGTGCGTATACGGAATCTTACATCAATGCAGCCAATGCGGACAATGTTAACACTGCCTCGTTCATTCAATAGAACCTCATCTGGGTCGGATCCCCACTGTACGAAAACCGTAACGTTTTCGACTTCCGCGCAGTGCACAGCATCGGCGACGAGCCGCACCTCTCCTTCGTCCTGCAGCACAACCACGAGGGCGACCTCGGCAGCGGGATGATCATGGGCAATGACTACGAGATCAAGCACCAGCTCACATACCCGCCGGAAAGGGGGATGGGCGCGTTCGACATCCACGAATGGAAGGTCCTTGACGACGGTAAGACGGGGCTGGCCATCGCATACCGCGTCCACGAGGTGAGCATGGAGTCGCTCGGGCGACCCGCCGAAAACACCTACGTCGTCGCGGCGGGCTTCACCGTGCTGGATCTGGAATCCGGCGCGCTCACTTGGGACTGGGATGGGATTGATAAGGTCGGGCTTACCGAGAGCTACCGGTACGGGCCTGAGTCGGGCGCTTCCGGTTCGCCGGGGTGGGACTACGTGCACGCGAACTCGATCGACCGTAACGCCAACGGCGACTATCTCATGTCGATGCGCTTCACGGACACCATCTACCTGATCTCGGGTGTCGACGGCCACGTCATCTGGCGGCTCGGCGGGAAGACCAGCGACTTCAGGCTGGAAGACTTCATCTTCGCGCGGCAGCACGACGCCAAATTCCTCGAGTCGAACGGGACACACCACGTCATCTCGTTGCTGAACAACGCCTCGGACGAGGAATGGGCCGGCGAGGACGTATCCTCGGCCCTAATCGTCGAACTAGACGCCACGCCGGGGATCATGACCGCCAAACTCCTGCACCGCTATAACAGACCGGACGGACAGCTCACGCGCTTGCGCGGCAACGCCCAGCAGCTGCCGAATAAGAACATGTTTGTCGGGTGGAGCGAGGCCGGGTATATCAGCGAGTTCGCCGAGTCCGGCGAGCTCCTGCTCAGCGCGCGATTTGCGTCCACGCGGTTCAATACGTATCGCGCGTACAAGAGCGAGTTCGTGGGTCGGCCGAAGACTTCCCCGGACGTTGTCGCGACCGTCTCAGGGACGAACAAGAATGACCTCTCGACAACCTTCTATGTCTCCTGGAACGGGGCGACCGAGGTCGCGATGTGGAAGTTCTACGCGCAGGCGACGGAGTACAGCGCGCCTGTGTATGTCAGCGAGACGCCGCGCGCGGACTTTGAGACTATGTTCATCAGCTCGGGGTTCCTCGACTGGGTGCGCGTTGACGCAGTCGATCGCGACGGGAAGGTACTCGGGTCCTCGCTGGTCCAGCGTACACAGACGCCAAAGTACTGGCGCTCCGCGGCCCTCGCCTCGCAGGATGATCTCACCCCGACGAATCCGGCACATCTCGGCTCTGCTGCCGCGGATACCAACCCCGCTGGTTCTGACGCTGCTTCTGGTGGATACTCCCCGTCAACGGTTCACCAGGAAGACGTCAAGGAAGTCCTGCAACTCGCGGATGACACGCACAGTCTCGTGCAAATGATCGGAGGGCTCTTGATCCTGTTCGTACTACTTGGCCTCGCGTATGCGTTGTTCATCAGCGGGTGCTGCGGGGCCTTGCGGAGATCACAGCGCGATGACCAGGAGTACCGGCATAAAAGGGAGGAGTACGGGGAGGAGACGATTGGGTTGAGGTCTGTTCCACCTCAATGAGAAAAGTAAAAATTGATGCTGTGGGAATGGGGGTTTAAATAACATCTTTTCTTTCTGCATGTGCTGTACTTTTCGAGCATATTTTCTTCGACTTCGTCATGTATATATATACCACTTAGCTGCCGCATCCGCGTTTATTCTTTTGATGTTGTTTAAGCATATATGTCTTTCAATTGATATAGCTCGATCTGCCAGTGGACTGTGACCTCGCAAGGGATATTGATTGGGTGCCCGGGCCCCACGGCTGCCTTTGGGGCCCTTGCTGTTGTAGGTTCAAGGGGTTCCATTAGTTGAATGTATATTCAACCTTAGTTTTTCGTTTACAACCCTTGTTTTATGGGTGCGTATGTGACAGACAGTATTAGAGGCAAACAGAGAAAAGATGGAAGTCTAAACGAATATACCTTGTGTCAGCGAAAAGTCTATCTATTGCAGTCCCCTTCATCTGATAATCCTATGCCATGGAAAGGCGCCAGCTGCTACAGTAACCAGTCTATAGCTTCGTCGCCTGCTCTGCAGCAACGTACTCATTCCAAACCTTCTCAATATCATTCTTATAGATCCAGTCCATCTTCCCGCCGGCAACGAATCCCAACCCCGCTATTCTCGCCTTGATGATGGTATCAAAATCGGCGTCTTCCTCCTTTCTAGTCCCCTGCGAGTGCTTCTCGCGTGTTGCTAGAAAGTCATACCTGCCAAACCACACAAAGTTAGCAAATTTGAGCACTATCGGAAGGGTAGGTACACAGGGATAACCCACATGCGCTCATAGTACGGCCCTCGAATCCGCTGAAAGATCTCCAACGCATCCTTCACAGCGATCGCCGTGCTCGAAGTCCGCGAATACTCGCGCTCCAGCGCACGCGCCAGAATCCAGCCATCTTCCATGGCAAACGCGGCGCCGGACCCGAACGCGCCCGAGAGCGGATGGCTTGCGTCGCCGATCAAGGCTACTTTGTCCCATGCGGTGATCTCTGCCAGGCAGGGGCCCGCGACCATGGCGAACTCGCGCCACTCGCCCTCTGGCACGGCGCGGAGGACTTGTTGGATGCGGGGGTCGTATTCCTATTCGTCTCCGAGAAGAGAAAAAAGTTAGTGGTAGCAGGGAACGTAGGTAAGTAAGATATTCATGCACGTACGCCGGTCCTCGCGAGAATCTTCTCATTCGTCGCTGGGATTGCCCATGTTGCTGTCCTGTCCGGCGTGATGGGCTCGTTGTACGATCGGATCGTGACCTCGAATAGCCGTGGCTCTGGCTCGGACTCATCGTCCACTTGCGCAAAATAGAGATGTCCGTTTAACCCGTGCCACCATCCGTTCACGGCGGGGAAGTCCTTGACGTGGGCGATTGAGGAGAGCGGTATCAGGACACGGAACGCGGTGTTTCCTGTACAGCATTAGCAGTCTTAGATGGCTGCACCCGAAGCGAGAACATACCTGTCACACGTAGATGGTGGTCTGGAAATATTGTCCGGCGTACAACCTATACAACATAAGAACCAGTGGGTTAGTACAAAGGACACCAGAGGGCCACTGTAGAATAACCCACGGAGCGAATGCCATCCGCCCCGATGACAAAATCCGCCTGCGCCTGCGACCCGTCCTTGAACGCCAGCGCAACCCCACGCCCCTCCCCCAGATCCCGAATCTCAACCAACTTCTTCCCAAATTGGATGATCCTGGAGGGGACCTTGTCTAGTAGCGCGGCCTGCAACCGCGTCCTCCTCGCCCGGATCGAAGCATACCGCGGATCCTCGTCCCCATTTGCTTGCTGCTTCTTCCCACCACCAAGCGCCGCGACATCACCACTATCCAGATTCAGCGGCTCCCCCGTTCGCCCATTCCGCTGCCACGAGAACCCCAGCTTCCCGCCCGTGACGCCGTCCGCAGCGCCGAGTAGGTCCAGCACGTTCCATGCGTTCCGCCCGATGCTGATCCCCGCGCCGACCTCGCGTGGCTCCGGTGACTGTTCGTATAGCGTGACGGAGACGAAGGGGAGCGAGGAAAGCGCGATCGCTGTTCCTAGCCCGCCGGGACCGCCGCCGATTATGGCGATTGATATCGCGGGTTGGGTGCGTTGGTTGGTCATTTTTCTAAGTCGAACTCTCCTGGTGACTTGGCTTCCCGACGTTGGTCATGCTGGGTGTGCATTGGCTGATCGCGGGGTTATCAATCATGCTGCGGTGCATAGACACGCAATTTTGTGGATTAATGAGCAATGGGAGTTGTTGAGATTTACACAAGGTAATTGGCTGGATTAGAAGGTGATTGCGACATAGTTGGAGAGCATGTGTAGTAGATAGATAGATAATGGGGATAGTCAGCACAACAATTTGATTATTCAGACGGGTGGTGTGGTACGATATCTCAGCAGGTATGATGACCGGTATTGCTTGAAGGCTTTTTCGTTTCTCACTTGATCGTCTACGGGTTCTGTTGACACATGATTGGCGATGGGTTGCGGGCGCACAGTGGGAAAGGTGAACTCGGTATCATCTAAGTCTCGAGCCCTATGTAGGCAAGCGCGCACTACCAAGCGAAGAAAAGTAAAAGTGCCTAATTGCCCAAGACTCCCCAAAATCATGTTTTCTCTCCTAGGACCCCCCTTTGGATTTTAGTGATAAGGTCCCCGCCCCAGTGGTGCTGTATAGTAAAATAAACGCGCCTGCAAAACCCAGGCTGGCGCTCAGCAAGCCTTAGAGCAAGCCTTTAAGTAAATTTCTAAGCAAGCCTCTAAGTGAACCTTTAAGTGAGTCTTAAAGTAATCCTTAGACGCAAAGCAGGCGCGTTTATTTTACCATATAAAACAGATGGTGAAATAAACATCCGATCTAGAAGTGGAGGGAGGGGGGGTGTCTTGAGCAAGTAGGCGAAAGTCAAGGTCCCAAAATGCGCAGAATCAAACCTCTCATCACTGTCCGATGCGCCTTCAATAGTATGAATAATCACCGTGTTATAAAATTCGACCAAACCAGTGACATTTCAAGAACAAAGTCCGGCCATCTATTCCCATTAATGACGCTCGGTTTTGCTGATAACGCTGGAAGCGGCCTCGAGGCTGGATTTGTTAGGCGTGGGGACCAATGCGGCGGCCTCGCGGATGATCTCCCCGATTCTGCTGATGATTTCCACCTTGTCGGGGCTGTCGTACCACTCGACGTAATGCTGCGCCTAGATCGAGTTATTGTTAATGGCCAAAAAGAAGAACTCGTACGAAGCCGTTCCGATGCCGAAGATCCGGCGGTCCCTCTAGCCGGCTCCCTTACGCGTCGCGTGGATCATAGCTAACAAGACACTGGTCAAAAGAAAAAAAGCACGACACCTTGCAGAAGGGACCAAGAGGGTAGAACAATATGAAGATAAAGAAGGAAGAGCACTCACACATCGCTACAAGATCCTGCTCCGGGTTAGGCCGACAGTCCCTCTGGTCTTGGATTCAACTACGACCAGGTTTGTCTCCAGGTCATCCTGGCTCCCCCACCAAAGGGTGTAATCCATGAGCCCTTGAGGTGGTGACGCACGGTGTGGTAGGTCACAGTCTGGGATATATGCTTTTTCGTGGCCCAGGAGACGTCGTGTATGTGCTGCGCAACCGCCGGGGTTATAAGATCGTGGCCGACGAAGGCACCACAATGCTCGTTGGCGAGGGTGAGGTATAACATGGCCTTCAGGCGAGTTTGTATGATTGATTCGTGCTGGTTGGAACGGCCAGTGGCTCTTTTAGAGTCGTCTATGACCGACTCTTGAGGATCAGGTCTAATTAGCAAAAATCGCCAAATTTAGGCTGTTGAGCAGACCAACTTACCCAACTGGATGGGAATATACATGTATTCGTTGCGGGTAATGTCAAGATCGAGGCGATCGGGGCGTCTGGGGGGGGGGGGGGGGGGGGGGGGCCCTGGCAGGGGACAAGTCCCGATAACCGAAACCCGCGGGATCAGATCGACCGATGGAGAGGCGAGGTTGGAACTGCCCCAGTCTCGAGTTATTTTTCCAATTTCTACTATGGTGCGGTCTGATGGAAAGAA
>JAPDEI010000073.1:0-137645 GCA_027569055.1 Aspergillus baeticus
CCTGTGGTTCCCTGTGGTTCCCTGTGGTTCCCTGTGGTTCCCTGTGGTTCCCTGTGGTTCCCTGTGGTTCCCTGTGGTTCCCTGTGGTTCCCTGTGGTTCCCTGTGGTTCCCTGTGGTTCCCTGTGGTTCCCTGTGGGAAGGCCCCTGCATACCTTCATCCACGAGTATCCAGGATGAGATGGTGTCACAAAAAAAAACGACAGGGTCGTGTTTCTTTCGAAGCCATATACTACGGGCCCTGAGAAGGGTCTCGTTCCAAGTGAATTGCCAGATCCTGCGTTCGTTGGCCGGTGATACCTCCATCAGGGCCTTTGACAGGATCTTGTCAATCTCGTATGGACTTGTCTGGTGATGTTCTAGCTCCAGCTCCGGAGCTGTGACCGCTCTACCATACGGGTCTGTCGGTGCCTGTTCCAGGTGTATCTCCGATATCACCGGGTGTATGCCCAGGCTGTGGGCAGATCACACTCGTAGGCGAGTTCGCCAACCCGTCTTTATAATGGGAACGACCCGATCTTCAACAGACTGGTGACTGTGGAGTTTGGTAGTCGATATCCCCTGTGGCTGACCTTCCTGTTGCTTGGACCGGGATCAGGGCTGCTACTTCGGCCAGATGCAACGCGAGCGGAGTCATATGTGGATAGGAACGACGCGACGACTGAGGATATCTGAGTGGGCCTCACAATATCCCATTTGCTAATAAGCCAGAGTATTGGTCTTCCTCTGGTCGGCAGGCGATTTGGATGACTTTCCACCCCTTCAGCGCCTATCTCGCGCGATCGATCCTTCCGTAGGAAAGTTAAGACCGATTTAACCGAGCGAGCATTTGGATTAGGAGACAAACGTTCGCGTAAAGGTAATCTTCTTCATGGATATATGACCGCATGCTACAATAACAGCTGATCAACAAGCCGGGCAGAACGCCTGCTTTAGAGTGCTTGGGTTCCTGTCGTAATGGGAAACGACCAGCGTGCCTAAAGGGTATTGTAAAGCGAGGATGGTGTCTGACCAGGAACGAAAGGCATACCGCGATCTCCATTACCATCATCCGGACGATGAGGCCGAAGCCTTGGGATTGGGAGACGGAGAATGGTGGGAACAAAACGCAATGGCCGTATGAGGGTTTCGAATCATTCGTGATGACTTAACTAGCTAGCTGCCTGGCTGCATACGCAGCCTCGGACACTGGAGAGAAGCCGCCAGTAGTGATTAATCTACGCTGTCAAAAAAGACTTGATTGGAAGTGTTGATGGTCCGGATACCAGCATGCGATGCTGACGCGCAGGGCGCGTTCCGCCATGGATGGCGCCCGGGCCAGTCCACGTCCTCATGTCTTTGCCAGAATATGCTGTACTCGAACACTCGAAGAAAGTGCTCATGGCGATTGCGACTAGCTTGAGGGTTTAGTCGCGGTTTTGGTTACAGAGAAGGCGAACGAAGGAGGCTTAGCGGTGATGCCACGTGCATATTGACTGGCCAGATGTTGTTGTTGGTGCCAGACCCTTAGTCACCGACGCAAAGCGAGTTTTGATGGGGAACCAAACATGTGTGTCTCAGGAAGAGCTCGGGGATGTTGCTGATGGAGTACATCATGCTGTCGCTCTGAACTCACAGCAGCTCATGCTATTAGGCAGAACGATGAGTTTCAGATTCGACGGGGACTGTCATATTGCGGGTTTTCCTGTTAACCAGAGCAAAAAAAAAAAAAAAAAAAAAAGGCTGATAGGCTCCCAACATCTAGGCTGTTATTTGGCGCGGTGAGCATTACATTTTGTCTCTGGGGTTTTGATCGTATTCCCAATTTGGTGCGAGGACATGTCGGCTGACCTTCAATGTTTGGGATCGTTTGGACGACCAGTGGCTGGACGGTTCCCGATCAGCAATATAGATCGACGGGGGTACAGCCATGTTAACCTGTCAAATAACAGTTTGACTTTCTGTGCGGCTATCTCCAGGAGGTGGCAGTTTCGAGGAGAAGCTTAGAAACGGGAGACGCCAGTAAGAATCTAATCCAGGTAACTATATTTCCAATTGATAAAATGGAGCCATGCACGAACTCACCTTGACGTCGTACACACGATTGAGGATAAGGCTTTCCCCGCCAGTATTCGGGATCTGTCGCCCCTTCGGGTCTAATGATAGAAGCCTGCCCCGTTGTTTGATCAGCACACGGTAAAACAAAAAGCTCATATAGTTCGGTGAAGCAGATGGGACCCCAAAGGCACACTCGCGTATTCTCCCGCAACCAGGTCATTGCGATATAGCAGTTGTACGATAGGGCTGAAATAAAACATCAAGAACTCGAAACATCCAGTCACATGTTCACAGGACACACAGGTCATTCATCTTGCGTGAGCTGATCCATGATAGTATGCAAAAAACAACGAGCATATCAAAATGCTGGAGCCCACGCAGTAGTGAAATTGTGCGTATTGCCCAATGACGGAATTTCGAGCTCTGGGGCACTCAACCAGCGATTCTGGTCCATTGCGATGTGTGCAAAGTGCTTTGCCTGCACTGTACTCTAAGACGGTAATGTCGTCATGCCGGCCACGCGAACGGATGTAAGGACTGGCTTTTGTGCGTGTCTGCGTAGTCGCAAACACCCCCGAAGCCCCTTATATGGGCGAAGGAATGAGCGCCGCTGAAATGCTGCGGCCGGCCTGCCGCCATGGGTGATAGGTGGCTCATGTATTTGTTTCCGAAAATCATGAAAGACCGTTAATGTGGCTAGTATCACAATAGTTTGAATAGAAGCAGGCTGATGTGGTCGCTCTCAAACTTGAGTGGCCACTCCGCAGTTTGGTTGGTGGGCCATGTCTGGCTCCAAATATGCCTGCGCTTGTTCTTATGGGCGTCCGCATAGTCGAACACGACGAGTGTAACTGCCCTGAAGAGAGCTTGAATCATGGCCGACAACAATAAAATCGGCGACCGGACGAAACCCGTTGCGGTATGTGGTGTCTTGCTCAACATGAGCTCTAGGAATAGCGTTATCGCCCTGCTATTTACCCCCCACACATATAGCAGGATGATCGAGCCATCATATAATGCCCAAACTATGGGAAGCGCCGGAATTTATATGATCGTGTAAGAGACCTGAACAGCGGGACGTAACTCGGATATCGATACCACGGCGAATTTAGCGGTTCGCGTGCAAGAAGCCTGGAATAGTCCGTCTAGGGTCTCGGTTCTGGTTAATAGGAAAGTAGTAGTATCTATGCCATGCCATTTAGGAGGAGCGAGATAGCGAACAAGCACCAGGTGGCGTTTCAAGGGTAAAAAAAAGTGTTAACCAAGTTCGCGGACGGTCTAGGGGGAACTCCAGCTCCTCCCGAACTACAGTTTCTTCGTACATTCATCCTTGACTGGTCCCGAATGATAAAACGAAGCAGCATACAGGGTACATATGTCTCCGCTGCCTTGGTGGGTATCATGATCACACAGATGCCCGGACGGCGAGTGTGGCCGAACTCACCAATCGCTATAGCTGCCATGTGCCATCTTCCGAGTCTCCAAGATGACTTGCATGCCCGCAAGGTAGTGCGTGTTGCAGTCTCTGGTGCTTGCGCATGTTAAAATGGCCTGCTAGTCGGGTATGTCGGGGAGCACAAAGCTATCAAGATCACAAGGGCTCTGTCAGTATAGTTCGTGAATCCTTGATAAACATTTGCCCAGGGTGCGTTTGTCACGTTGCCGGAGAGAAAACATGATCAGGCCTCTTCGTCACAGTGGGCGGGCATTTGTCGCTACTCAAACGGGCGGCGCGCGGTGCGGACGAGCAAGTCGGTTCTCTGTGGATAACAATAAACATGGATGTCCCCAGATATACTGTACGGATACTGTATATTGGTAGATGGTGGACAAGGCTTTGTTATAAGTAGGACCTGATGGGGAGATTCTCCGGAGAAGAAAACCATCTGCGATGGATCATTGTCAGATAGCGACACATCGAACGTCTGCGTTCACCGAGAGACACTATTCCATGTAGATGGCCTTATAGCCAGGCCAGAAGCCGCAATTCGATCCGGGTAGTGTTGAGGTGGGGTTGCCACTTAGCGGATTGAGAACTCCGTCGCTCGCAACGTAGATTCGGCATAAGAGATCAATGGGGTGCACCACATATTCCCAGCCTGGCTCCTCTGAGCTTCGTTACTCACCCGGCACGCTGATTTCTTGTTTCTTGGGTTTACCGATTAGTTGAAGTACCGGTATTCTGCGGAATTGGACATAATAACGTTCACCCCGCGGATTATCACTGAGGAGAACCGGCCGGACTGAATAAGAAGGCCAGCAGGCGTGCACATCGGTGGTGATTCTCTGATATCAACTTTTCAGCCATGTGTTCCTTCAGGAGCCTCGTGATGGATTTCAGTCAAGCAGAACCTATGTGCGGCCTGGAATCCCCGAAGCCCCTGGGTCAGCCATCGGATGAAGTTTGCGTATATCTCAAAGGCCGAATGGTGGAAGTTCAGCGCGACTGGTGGCTCATCTCAAGAGGACGCGGAGGACTAATAAATTCTTCCAAAAAGGTTGTGTTCCTGGAACAAGCTTTTCGGCTGTTAGATGTTTGACTGCCACCTCGGTCCTAATGATAATGGTCGTCGTTCGGCAAGCTGGGCAGTTTCCGCCGCGCGGAGCTCAATAACCGGGCGGGCTTGCGGGAAGACTGGATATGCATGATGTTCCATGGCTGTAATTTCGTGACGCTGGCATTAGACTTGCAGCGAAAGCTTACGGATATATTGTCTCCCAAGCTCCTATGTTTGCACGGAGCGTGTTCCTATGCCGTGTGATGTACGGACTTCTTTTGTAAGGCGACGAGACGCTTTGGCGGCCAGTAGTACTGTAATGGCACAATACTAAGACGTGTTGCTGCCAGGGAGAGTGGGGACTGCGCACACCATCGCCAGAGATGGCGATGCAAGATCACCGGGGGGTACATCGGCCAAGGGTGTCACCTTCTAGACGTATTGGTTCTGTGGTTCTGTGGTTTATGATAGCGCTGGAGACTATTGTCGCTTAGCCGAACGTGGCTCTGCAAATTGGGATAGCATGATTCACTCGGTGCTACTTTGAAAGGGGATCATCCTCGGTCAAATCTGCATTTTCGACCCTCCCCCTTGGCGCAATATCCCCTGGCCCCATGTGCTCGGGTTTAAAAGATGGCATGGAAGGACGGAATAAGCGTCCTTGTGCTTCGGTCGATAGTCTATGCTTGCAATGGTGCCATATCGGCCGACTTTGAACTAGTGGGGTATCCTGGATGGCCTAAGGTCCTCGCACAAGGTCCGGATATTGGACCTCAACAAAAGAGGCCAATGTAAAAAACAAATCCGCGCGTTGGCGATGTGCCGATTGTGCGGATTACGCTGGGTAGCATCCGATCGGTGTTCGCGTGTTTAGCCAGGTGTATTTCAGCCCTTGGCAATTCACTTCTGCGCCGTCCCGCTGCTCCCTCGCAGAGTATCTGTCAATAGGGTGGGTAGGCACCTGAGACTCTCAGGCTTCAGGGCAAGGAGACGAGGTGTATGTATCAAGTCCAGATGGGTGTGCCATGCGGGGGGTCCATATCTGGGTGAAGCGGCCGCTCCGCCTCCGATAACTCTGCATGTTACGTTGAGATCGAGGCCTTGCGTCGGCTGTTCCTATCCGGCCGCGGTGAGTAGAGCCCTGTTTAATCGAAGGGCCACGGCGGTATGGATTGTTTATCTGGAGATGATCCACCCATGACGAAGTTTCGAACTGGTAGTTGTAGTGAAGCTTGTCCGTCAGTTGCTAGCAAAACGATCCAGTTTATCGGATGCCCGATTGGAACGGGAAGACACGGGCGTGGTTGGTATTTCGTGAATTATTGATCCACCACCGGTCATATCCCATAGGACTGAGAAACCGGTGCCACGGACGGTGTGCCAGCAGAACGACCGCATAGCCCAAGTTCTGGACTGACGGTGCACACAAGCGAGATATCCAGCTCTCAGGACATCTTCCAACATAGTTTCGTCGGATCGAGATCGAGAGCAACGCATCGTTAAGTCTTGTCTGTCTGTTCCAAGTCCTCCCTCGGGTTAATACCTGTCCACTATCGGTTGCTTTGGAGAGTTAGCACCCTTCTCTCGTACATATCACACTGAGAATTCCCATTCTCGCTCTGGGTGGTCCAGATTCGTGCCATCCGAAAATATCAATACGAAAAGCCAGAGAAAATTGACGATGGGCTGACGGAGTGCGCGGTCTTTGATCTTCCTCGATCGACCTAACCAAGCCGGACATAACCGGACAGCTTCGTTCCAAAACGCATAGTCGTTCGAAGACAACATTATTGGCCGATGGGATCAGGAAATATGCAACATCCATTGTGCCGTCTTGCCAGCAACTACCATTACAAGCAATGATCCCAGCAGTTCTCACCAAATTTGATTCCAAAAGGCCTAGTGTATTAGCAAAGGACAGCTTTTTTCTGTTTTATGTCCGCGGACGTGTGGCGTATAAGGCAATTCTCTCTAGTCTCTGGGAGATCCAGCTCAAAGGCAATGCGGAGCGCGGACGGGAGCGAGCGAATGCGAAGGTTTGATATTATGGCAATCCGGGACGCAATGCAGAGGTTCTAACTAGTGCGGCCATGTTGGCCCGTGAATCCCACTCCTACAGGCTGTTGACTAGCTGTTCTCCCCAGGCTCGTGAGGGGTGATGGTTGTGCCTTTAGCGTATATTTCAAGCGAGCTTTGCCTTGAATGGCAAGGTGCCGGCACTGAGGCATGTTGTAAAAGACCATCACATCAAGCGGCTCCTGTCGTAAATGTTTCCGGGACGCGATCAGAAGGGTAGAGATGGGCCTCGCCAGTCTCTGTACCCGTTGTGCAGTTGCGCCCTGTTCGGTCAGGGAAGTATTCAACTGTTGGGATCTGCCGCCAGCGACGGCGACTATAAGAGTGGTAAAAGCAGCAGCTCAATGCAATGTCAAGTAGACAGACAGACTCGCCGTCCATCGTCGTATGGCTCCCAGCCTGATATACTAATAACTCTTCGGTGAATTTGTGGTTGTAGGGCTCGTTTTTGACAGTCACGTCGACGCTTGTCTCCGCCCAGGGAGCGTCATAGGTAGACATAATTGTTTGGCAAACAACCGAGACGGACGAGGGCAACCAAATCACCCTGTTGGGTTTCCAGCTCAATTTGAGCACCAACTGGGGACTGCGGTCCAGAATGACTGGGGCCACCATGAGGACTCCGTTGTGCCATCCCCGAGTTAACCGAAGCCCCGATAAACATGGAATGCCGTCACTTACTGGAGAAAAAGGAAGGAAGGAAGGGCCCCCCATGTTGCAGTCATAGATATCCATGGGACCAACGAAGCGCACCCTCTGGGACGGGCGTCGTTTCCATCATCCACCTCGGTGGAAACAGGTAATTCCGGCATGGTGAGGTCCAAGATAAGCGCGTGGCGTACTCTGTGTTTGCGGGGCCGCGCAAGTATCTTCGAAAACACCACGATGCTGACCAGGGCACAAGATAACTCTTGGCGAGGGTGCAAATTACGCACCGCATTGGCCTCTTGGAAAGCTTTAGCCAGCGTGGAGGGGTGGTACCAGGCAACCCTTACTCTTCGCCCCTGAACTCACTTTCGGGTGACTAGTTCATCTTTCATTTGACTGCAGACGGACCGCTAGTCACCCTTGCAGATCTGTGCAGGTGGCGTGTTCTCCGTGAAGTCGAGGTAGGTCGCGTTGCAACAGCCCAATCACCCGGAATCTCTGTATGGATTCCAGCAGTCACAAGAGCAAAAGTTTGAAGGTGGGGTAGGGGGGGATTTGCAGAGCGGACAATGTTAAGGTAGCTTGCGCATCTGAGCCATCTGCAGCACCACCGTGGTGCCATGGAATACCCTTGGACTAAATATCTCACCTCCCAGCATGTTTTTTCCGTCGGGGCCCGCGCATGAATTGGAAACACCTATCAGGGAACTGGTAGAGCAGATCGGAATCGGCCGTTGTCGACCCACGCTGTGCAGTCACGTCTCGCCCCCATCGAAGACGAAAAACGAAAAGAACGCGCTCATTCTGGGCAGAGTGTTCGCAGGAGGGGAAATGGCGATTGGGGATATTAGCGCGAATGAGATCGAGACGGATAAAGCGTGAGAAGAGCTTGCATAGGCCTTCGAGCAGCGGCTTCCTGATTCGGGAAACACGGCGTGCTTTACTTGGGGAAACGGTCAACCCATAGTATTTCCCTTATTTCGGCGACGGTTCGTTACTGGGAGCCTAGGGACTACCAATCAGGACGCTTTAAATGCGTGCAAGCATCGGTAGTGCGTTTTTTTGCTGCTGCGCATGCTGTGGTGTATTGAGGGCTTCTGAAGGGACTTGGTCAGAAGGTAGATAAAGGGGAGAGGGCTGAGAACTGAGAACGACAAATGTTAGGGAGGGACGAACCGCATGAGGTGATGCATCAGCATTTCAGATTGCAGGGTCAAACCTCTCTTCAATGGCGGCGCCGTGGCGGACGGGTATATTTTGCCAAGTCAAACTCGCTGGAGTCTGCTTTCATAGTCACATAGTTAGCATGCATGACCAAGTGGAAGAGTGTACTCTCTTCTGTCAAGTGGAGTGTGAGACACGTACAAAATGTGATCTCATCCACACCAAACATGACTCCCAGCAATGCATCGAGCGCATCAACAACTGAGGAGGGTATGCTAAAAAAAAATCATTGATAAAAAGAGTTGTCTGAGGAGAGAGAGCTTGCACGAGCGTCGGGGATCTGTGATAGCGGAAGCTCAGCGATACATTCTCATGACCTTCTCTGCTGCTGGACTGTATCGCAAACAGTTGCGCAAAGGTGTTGCTTCCGCCGCAGATTTGAGTAAACGAGATAAACTGATTATTGGCTCGTTCTTCTCTATCGCCTGCTGTGTATTCGCAGACGATTTAGAAGAAGCCGCAGATAGGGTGTCCGTGTGGACTCCGACCTTCAAGAATGGACCTGACGTCCGTAGCTCGCCTGCACATCCCGAACGACCGATTCTTCGGCACAACGTCTCCAGGCAGGGAGGCGTAGTGGATAAATGTTTCAACACGCTCGCGGCGGGGATGAGAACTAGTGACAATAGACGGATAGTTTCCCGCTGGACATACAGACCATGGGATGTCCACGATTTGCATTAGACGATTGGTCAGTCAGTGCACATTGACCAAGAGCGAGAAGACCAGAAGGCAAGTACCTGAAGCAAAGGCCAGAAAAAGCTAGACGACTGTATTCACCCTCCCAGTTGAAGGCATGGAGATCAATCGCGAGTATCGTATTGGAGTTGGCGATCATGGAGCGAGTTTGGCGACAGGCTAGCCTCGTTAAAAGGTGGATCTTGGGTCGAACTCTGGGATGGATTCCATTTCTCACCAAGCAGTAGCGTGGGCAGCGAAGTATACTTCTATCCACGATTTGGTGGTGCGCGCGGTGGTGTACGGCCGATGATGAGCGGATGGTTTCGAGGTCCCTACTACTTAGAATCAGCATATATTGACGGGAGCTGGTGCTAATGGAAGGTCTAAACAGCAGTAAAGGCCAGCGACTGGGAGAACGATGATGTATCACACAGACATTGACTATGACAGAGAAACTGCGAGCCCACCCGAGGGGTGTTGGGTCCTGGGATGGCACTGCGAGAATGGTTCGTGGGGGCGCTTTTGGGTTAGGCGGATGATAGGAACAGACAAGGCCGAGCGAACCTTTGAACAAGATTCATACGACATCTTTCACACACCTTGACGCCAATGAAACCCCAACTACTGTCGCCTTGTCGACCGACGATGAGAACCAGGCAAACAATACACAGACATGGCTATCAAAACCGACACGGGCTAGGCGGAAGACAAAGTGAGACAATGTACGATGGAACAGCACGCAAGTACGGAGTAGAAGGAGATGACCCACACAGCTTGACGACGACCCAGTAACAGCGCACGGGAGGCACTGTCGGTCCGTTCAGGTTCGTCCGACGAAACGCACGGAAAAAGGGTACGTAGTTTGCAAAAATGTTACACGATGATATCAAGATCGTCAAGGTCCGGATGATTTCTCTCGATGGCTAGGATGGGTACTGCATGCGCTAGATACCAAAGTGTTTTGGGCAGTAGGAGCTGAAGAATGGCAAGGCGGCTCAATAGAAATCAAAAGCAAATGAAGCAATATATACAAGTGGAGAACTAGTCAGAGGAACGCAAGGGAAAGAGAAGGGTATGTACACGAAGGAGGTGGAACGAAAGAAGTCTCCAAGTGCGAAAAGAAGGCCATATTTATGCCTTTCTACTCGACATACAAATCGATCTCGATTTCAGATCTTGAGAATCTACAAACGGCTTCAATGAGTTTCTCACACGACATCACTGTCACTGTCGACTGCCATCGCGATCCCACATTCCATCAAACGGCGACCGCCGACGGCCCAAAAATTAGCCGTAACCGCATCACGATCGCTCTTTCCAATGTTAGATACGTTAGATAGCCAGCGCATCGCACCATCTGCAAGCGCAATGCAATGCAACATGCCCCCCAATCTAACGGCCGACGCGATTCCTAAACGATGCTCTCCCTCCGAGACCTTCTCCAACACCGGCTCGGCCGTCCCAAGCATGCGCCGAGCATTCCGGCAACGATCCCTGCGGGCCCCTGACGATCAGCATGCGATCAAGCCAATGGGGTTACACAAGCGCACCGCCAGGCGGGGTCGCCCAGAGATGACTGGATTGCTTGCTTGTTTGGAGTCTCGTCTTGGCCGCCCACTCACATTAGCGCTGCGACCTCACAATCGGCGCCCTAGACCTGATCAAGCAGGTGATGTGCGCGCAATCTTGCTCTGGATGGCTGATATCTATCGGTGATAGTATGTGGGGATTATCAGACGACACGCAGGGCAAGACGATCGGATCGCGGAGTGCTTAAAGGGCGGTGGTACCCTCCTCCCTGGATTCATTCAATCCATTGCCTGTTAACTAGTTGTGTCGCTGCTGTCTGGGAGCTCCGTTTGCCCTGCGATCAAAGCTCAGCCCAGCTCGGCTCAGGTCAACTCCACCATGCTTCTCCCCCTCTCTCGTGCGACCCTTTCCCTCGCGGGACTCGCCGCCCTCGCTGCGTCTGTCTCCGCAGACGCGTTTGAGCGTTTGCGCGCCGTGCCTGAAGGTAGGTCCAGATCCCTCCCCGCTACTCCACGTCTACCTCAACACCACCACGATCTTGTTTGCCCGCATGGCTAACAAACCACTCTTCAGGCTGGAAAGTCGCCGGCACACCATCAGGCGACCAGCCTCTCCGCCTGCGCATCGCACTCAAACAGCATGATGTCGACGGCTTCGAGCGCGCCCTCCTGGACATGAGCACCCCCGGCCACTCAAGCTACGGCCAGCATTTCCGCTCCTACAACGAAATGAAGGAACTGCTCCTCCCCAGCACCGACGCCGTCTCGTCCGTCGAAGACTGGCTCTCCAGCGCAGGCATCACAGAATACCAGACCGACGCCGATTGGGTAAACTTCCGGACGACGGTCGCACAGGCAAACGAGCTTCTGGACGCCAACTTCCTCTGGTACACGCACAGCTCCTTCAACACCGACTCTGATGCAGCAGCCAACACGCACACCAGAGACGCACGCAACATCCTCCGCACCCTCTCGTACACTCTCCCGGCCCCGATCGCCGACCACGTCAACATGATCCAGCCGACAACACACTTCGGCACCCTGCACACCAACCGCGCGACGATGCGCTCCAAGCCCGCGCTGGACATCGACACGGGCCGCCTGATCACCGCCGTCGCCCAGGGCAGCCTAGAGCACTGCAACGACGTGATCACACCCAACTGCCTCGCCGACCTGTACAACACCGAAGGCTACACCGCGGACCCATCCTCGGGGAGCAAGGTCGGCTTCGCCTCGTTCCTAGAGCAGTACGCGCGGTACGCAGACCTCGCCCGCTTCGAACGCACATACGCGCCCAAGGCCGCGGGACTAAACTTCTCCGTCGTGACCTTCAACGGCGGGCTCAACGACCAGAACTCCAGCGAGGACAGCGGCGAGGCGAACCTCGACCTGCAGTACATCGTCGGCGTCAGCGCGCCGCTACCCGTAACCGAGTTCTCGACCGGCGGACGCGGGAAACTGGTCCCCGACCTCAGCCAGCCGGACCCCAACGATAACTCCAACGAGCCCTACCTCGAGTTCCTGCAGAACGTCCTCAAGCTCAACCAGACCCAGCTCCCGCAGGTTATCTCGACGAGCTACGGCGAGAACGAGCAGACGATCCCGGAGAGCTACGCGCGGTCCGTATGCAATCTGTACGCGCAGCTAGGGTCTCGGGGCGTGAGTGTACTCTTCTCATCGGGCGACAGCGGCGTGGGCTCATCGTGCGTGACAAACGACGGGAAAAACACGACGCACTTCCCTCCCCAGTTCCCGGCCTCGTGTCCTTGGGTCACATCCGTCGGCGGCGTCAACGGGACCGCCCCCGAGGCAGGTGTGTACTTCTCCTCCGGCGGCTTCAGCGACCTGTGGGCGCGGCCCAGCTGGCAGGATGGCGCTGTGCGCGGCTTCCTCTCGAAACTCGGTAGTGTGCAGAGTGCGTACTTCAACGCGAGCGGGCGCGCCTTCCCCGACGTCGCGGCCCAGGCGACTAACTACGCTGTCTACGACAAGGGATTGGTGAAGCTGTACGACGGGACGAGCTGCTCGGCTCCCGCGTTCAGCGGCGTCGTCGCGCTGCTCAACGATGCGAGACTGAAGGCTGGTTTGCCGGTCCTGGGATTCTTGAATCCGTGGCTGTACTCGGATGCCGCGGGCGCGTTGAACGATATCACGCATGGAGGCAGTCTCGGGTGTGATGGGAACGATCGCTTCAATGGACCGTCGAATGGGAGTCCGATCATTCCGTTTGCGAGCTGGAACGCGACGGCCGGCTGGGATCCGGTTACGGGGTTGGGGACGCCGGATTTTGTGAAGCTTAAGGCTGTTGCCTTGGGTGCTTGAGAGAGACACAGTACATAGAGAGTTAGACTACTAACTGGTATGGTATGAGATGGTTTGGTGGTGGTGGTGGTGGTGATGGTGTATATATAGACGATGTGATTGGTCTTTTGAGAGACGTCGGGTGGTTTTTGTAACCTCAAATCCAGGTCATGGTTTTCTTGTTCATTTTTCCAGTGTCTTGACTCTATCCTAGCACTGCCAGGTGGCAGATGTCAAAGCTGTCCTCGTTGGACAGTTCAAGGGTCCAATCGCCGAAGCGACGGCCCCGAAATATACGACGACGCTAATTCACATGCACGTAGATAATATATATAGTATTATTAGCTCGAAAAAGGTACGACTCTGGACCCTAGTTTATGTCGTTGCCTATCCCGAGGTCGCCGGTTCGCTCTTTCATTCCCCCCTCTTTGCCGGCGCTGTCGGAGTAGTTTTGAAACAAAGTCAATGAGTTTCAGACTGGAGGGCAGTTCATTGAAGATCATTGAAGATCCAGGACTTCTTTTTCTTTTCTTTTTCTGCTAAATATAGCCAGGCAGGTACGACATTTCCCTGGGCCGAGAGTTTGGACGATGCTTGGTTTGCCGTTGAATAACGAGCCATGGATGCTTGAACTCGGAGAACCCCTGGTGGCGAGCAAAGTTTCCTCGTTCCTGTCAGGGACTCAGGGTCGATCCGACACCGTCAAATTCTGTATTCTAGCGTGTTAGTTAGCGCTGGAGGATTTGAGGCTACTGCGTCCGAGACTTACCCGGCCAGCGAACAACCGCCACCCATCGTTTTGACCAGGTTCATTATAAGTTCACCCTGTGCATTGGTCTTTGTGTGGACTTTATGATTATCTCACCTTTTGTAGAATCAGAGGGGAAAGGAGTCGCGTGAGATGGACCCCAAAGATGTGAGCGACGCAAGGGAGGCAGCCACATTATTGTCATCCATTCGGACTCCGCGGAGTCTAGTACCCTGACCATGTCCAGGATCATTTGTCTTGAGTTGTCCTGTCGGCTTCGGCCGCACTGCTTAATCCCGGCCATGGGCTGAGCCAACCACGAATAGGCAGCAGCAGTTCCTCCGCAGCTTATCCCAGTCTGAGCCCATCATGACGCAGCCAGTAAGCAACCAGCAGGTTAAAACGGAGCCACCAATAATGGCGACCGCGTGCGCTGTTTAGCGTATTTAGCGTGGGCTTAGCGTCGTCTCCCAGCAACAGATTTGCACTGGCGATAAACACAAAATTGTGTCATCGGCCGCTCCAGATCTCGATCTCTCCCCCCATTCTTCTTCTCTCTTTGTTCGCTGTCGCTTCTTTTCGCCTTTGCAATCAATCCGTTGCTGTCAGCATTACGGAGGCGCCCTCGCTTTGAACACCCGGCCAAGTACAAGGCGAGATCGCACGTCATTCAAGCGCAACTGTCGGTTGGTTTGGTTCAGTCCCAGTCTTCTAAGCAAGGTTCAATAGCTTACTGGCCCTGCACAGCCTCAAGAGGGTCTCTTTGCTTTGTCTCCGGTTGGGATACTACTGAATGAGACCTTTTTGGTCTCTGAAACCTTTGAACCCTGCAGCCTGAAGTGGATACCCTCACCAACTGACTAACACATATATAATTCCACAGAGAAGTTCCCTCTCCACTTGCGCCGACCAGAATCTACTAACGACCATTTTTTTTTTTCGCAGTGACAACTTTTCACAGATGCGGCGGTCGGCTTCGATGTCGACGTCGACATCAACAACAGCAACACTCTACTACTACTACCTCTCGCTCTTTAGCTTACTTTCTCTCTTCGCACCTCTCGCCGCATCCTACAGTCTATCTCCTCCGAGTACCAGTAACAATGAGGACTCAAATACGGCAGCCCTCGCAGCTCGCAGCACAAAACCGTTCCTCCTCCGCGTCATGCCCCTCGGCGCTTCGATAACAGTCGGCTACCGATCGACCGATGGCAATGGCTACCGCAAGCCGCTGCGCGAACAACTGCGGTATGCCGGGTGGGAGGTCGATATGGTGGGGAGCTTGACGAATGGGACTATGAAGGATAATGTACGTCACCATAACGCAACGCAACGCAACGCAACGCAATCGCATTGCAATTGAGCTTAAGTTTGCTTTGAGGGAACTGGGGAATATGTCATGCTAATGTGTGTATCTCTACAGCAAAACGAAGGCCACTTTGGCGACACCGTCGAGCAGATCACCAAGTGGGCCGAAAAGTCGGTGGACATGCAGCCGAACGTTATTCTCATCAAGTACGTCCGCTCTGGTTTCCTTACTTACACTTCACCTAACCTTTCGGTGGAATTATAAAACTAATTTGTACGTATAGCGCCGGCACAAACGACGGCATCCAAAACCGCGCAATCAGCGGCGCCGACGACCGCATGAGCACGCTCATCGACCACCTTTACTCCGCAATTCCCAACACAACCATCATCCTGTCCACGCTGATTCCCAATAAGCACGCGCAGCGCGTCGTGCAGCGCATCAGCTCCGAGTACCGCACGCTGGCCGCGCGCCGCCGCGCCGCCGGCGACCGCCTCGTCCTCGCCGAGATGTCCTACTTCATTGGCAGCGAGTACCTCGTTGACGGGACGCACCCTGACGATGAGGGGTACAAGGCTATGGCGTCGGTGTGGTGGGCGGCAGTTCAGGAGGCAGAGCGCGAGGGTTTCCTCTCGGCGCCGAATGTTGTTACTGCGAGTGGGAGTGCCTCATCATCGACTTCGAATGTCTCCGTGCTTGTTACGACGGAGCGGAATGGGACTGAAGGGGACGGCTTGGATGATGGCGCCGTTGCGGATCCGGATTTGCCCAGTTATGTTGCGCCGGCGCAGCCGTCGACGGAGGATGGTGGTGCGGCCGCAGTGGGGAGGTTGGGTGTTGAGCGGTGGGGATTGGGGTGGGGGGTGCTTGTGGCGCAGGTGTTTGGTGAGTTCCATCCATTCCTTGATGATTTATTCTGCGGTATTTGATGAATGAGTGGCTGACTTGAGTTTGTCTAGTGTTGGCGTGCCTAGCGAGTTGAGTTGGTTTGAGCGTAGACTTCGGATAGAAATCGACGAAACGCAATAACGAGTCACGAAATACCTAGATTTGTTTTCCCTTTTCTTTCCTCAGCCAGTATTATCGCAAACAATACCATGTGCCGTATACCCCCACGTGGCCCAGGATCTAGACGGGTCCAATTCATCACTTAAGCTTCTTCAGTTTTAGGGTGCTGATGTTGGCCCGCCCTTAGTATTCAATCACGTCTTATTAGTACCATCTGATGCAAGCACGTCAAGAGATTGCAAGTACCGGCGGATGGAGCGGATCAGGACGTATGGAGTCTGCGATTCACATACTGGGCCACCCCTGTACAAATATACCTACTATGTCCTCTACCCACACCTCTCGGCTATCCAAACTTAAGATATGCTACGTGATATATGAAGATTGTTTAGCCTGACAGGCTTCTTTCAAGAGCTTCCAACACACCTGACACTTAGCTGAATAGGCCTCGATAAGACCAGCAAGGAAAGCGCTTCATGAGAATGAACCCCTTGTTCAATACAAAGAGGTAGAGGCATCACTGTTGACAGCGCACTAATATCGGTTAACGGGTTGTTCATTGACTTCTTGGTTCCAGGCCGCAGAGACAAGGCAGAGGTGTAGATATCTCCAAGTGTACCAATAAGCCCTGTCTGTATAGGCCCCATACTAGTATGTTAATTGATGAGCGAGAGCCTCATTAGAGGGGCATAATTACATCCGTCTATTCACAAATACCTTTTTTTGTTTTCTTAAATTGTACTCGCGCTTCTGGTCAGGTCATTAAATGTTGGGTGGTTAAAGGTATATAATCCACTTTTGATTATTCTCTTAGTATATATGCGGTCTTATTACATGAATCGCTCTCGTTGTTAAGAATAAGTAGGTAGCAAGGACCTTTTCTTGCTCGCAAGTAGGTTGGTCAAGTTCATATCTAATTAGTATCTACGAGGTTTTCCGCTCCTTCCTTAAGATGCACTTGACATGTAATATGAGAGACGGAGTCAGTTAATGATTTGAACACCCGTTAGGGGGCTTATAAATATGGCTATATAGTAGGGGTACACGACACAACTCTACTATGTAGAGAACATAATAACATTTACTCTTCCATTTGGGCATCCCAGTGCGATAGCACCATCCTTGACAGCTGAACAGCTTGGGCGATAATCAGGCGGCAGCCACAACTCTCTTCGACCACGAAAGGTAATCCACTGATCTTCTTGCAGGGATGGCTTGTTGATCGGTTTAGTAAAACCCGAGAAGAGCATATCATGCCAGTCCTGGGGACTGAGGGATGCCAGTTGAGGCATTAGATGAGAGAAGTTTCTGGAAAAGTGCTTGAAAACTTCTCCGTCGTCATCAACACCAGGCGCGTGGAGCCAAGCGCCGGGTAGGGTGCTGCGCTTATGCGTGCCTGTAGCAGGATCCCAGAGCCGGATTCCTAGTGTGGAGGCAGTGGCCAGCAGTTGGCCATCAGGTGAGAACGCAACTGATTCAGCAATCAAAGGGACCCTTAAACTATACCTAAGCGTGCCTGTCGCCAGATCCCAGATTTTGATATCGTCCTGGTCACTAGATGCTAGCAGCTGGCCATCAGGTGAGAAAGCAACTGACTTAAAACCATAAGCATTGACTTCTAGAGTGTACTTGTGTGTCCCTGCAGCGAGATCCCAGACGTCGAAAAATTGATTCCAGCAGCCAGTTGCAAGTAGCTGGCCATTAGGTGAGAACGCCATTGATACAGCCTCAAATCCCGATCTTCTATCAGCGGAGGGCCCCTCCAACGTACCATTCAATATGCCTGTAACAGGATCCCAGAGCCTAATTGTGCAATCGCCCCAGCTTGCGGCTAGTAGTTGGCTATCAGGTGAAAATATACAAAAGGTCGCACCATTTAAAAAAACCTCCGGACCCTTCAGCGTATTCACGAGGCTGCCCGTACTAGAGTCCCAGATTATGACAGTCGAATGGCCGGAGCAAGATGCAAGTAGTCGCCCATCTGGTGAAAAGGCAAGTGAGTGGATCCTACCTGGATCGCTGTCTTGGGCTGGTTGGGCTACATCCATATAAGTAGGATCCCATAGTGTGATGTGGTTCGTATAACGTGAGCCAGACGCAATCAGTTTACCATTATGTGAGAAGGCGAGAGAGCAAATACTATCCGAGTGGCCCGTGAGGGTTTGCTTGGGCGTGCCAGTAATGGAATCCCAGAGTTTGACAGCGCCGCCATCGCTGATTGCCAAAAAATTGCCGTCTGGTGAGAAAGCAACTGGTTCGCTAGAGCCCCTGCAAAGCGTATGACCAGGCACATCGGTTGTAGAATACCACAGTTGGACGCCTCTATGGGTATGACCAGACACAAGTCGTCGTCCATTTGGAGAGAAGGCCACCGAATAAAACTCGCCTTTGAGATACGGGGACGATGAAACTTCTAGATTGTGCTTGAGCGCGACAGTAACAGGATCCCAAAGCTTGATGTTATCTCTGAAACTACACGCAAGAAGGCGACCATCCGATGAGAATGCGACAGAGCAAACAGGGCCCCAAAAGTCGTGGTGGTCACTTTCAAGGACTGGTGATGAGAGACTCTGCAAAGTGTGTTTGAGCACACCTGTTGCGGGATCCCAGAGCTTGATGGCCCCGTCATTGGCGCCAGAGGCCAGAAGTTCACCGTCAGGTGAGAAGGCAACCGATGAAATGTGCGGTATGTCCTGCCTAGTGAGCATGGTCGTGCCTGTAAGCACGTTGAGAGAATCCGTTATAGTGTACCTCAGCGTACCTGTAGCGGGATCCCACAGTTCGATAGCGTTGCCACAACCGCTTGCTAAGAGTCGACCATCGGGTGAGAAGGCCAACGACTTCATCCTATTTGAACGGCTTATTAGGGTGTATTTAAGTGCACCTGTAGATGTTTCCCAGAGGTCGATATATATACAAGCGGCTCCAGACGCGAGTAGTTGGCTATCTGGTGAAAAGGCGAGTGACGCCACGCTCGGTAAGGAGCCTTCCAGAGTCTGCAGCACAGAACTCCATCTCTTATCGCCCCATCGCCATGTTTGTATCCAAGTAGGAATGTCCGCCTTAAACACCTCTCTAATGATTGATTTCTTGGGTGCAAAGATTAATCCAGTTGTATAGATCTGTAGCGGAGCAATTTCCGCTATTTGACGATTCTTCAGGACGAATCTCCTTGCGTCATCCAGGAATTCAGATAGCCTTACACCTTTATCCTCCTATAAGGCTTAGTACAGGTAATCTTAAAAGACCTGATTAGAACTTACTGGTAGGAGCGACTTTAGAGTCGTAATGCCTCCTATAACCTCGGAGACAATACCTAGTATGCTCATCACCTCAACCCAATGGAGAAAGTGTACTTCCAGAAGCGCCAGAATGTCGTCGATCTGAATTAGAATGTCTTTGCTTCGTACTATATGATGGATCCAGTAGCGGCACGCGTACTGCAACTCTGGTAGCAAGTGTTGGCTAATTGCCTGGCCGCTTATATCGTTACGCCCTGTTCCGTAGCCTGGGAGATTGCATATGTTCGTCTTCAGCCGGGCTTTCATAATACAGAGACAGTAATTTGTTAACCTCAGGTTTATTTGCTTCTCGTCAACCCACAATGGCGTTTGCTTCCGCGTGTTTGGGTCAAGAAGGAAGTCTTGAAATGATAAATGGAGGATACGGACCGGCAGTACCTCATTGTCCGGTATATCCAAGACTGAGTGTAGCGAGCTCAACCTAGCTCTGACTGAACTGATGGGAAGTCCCATAAGCTTGGATAGGGAGACAACCGACAGTGGACTCTCAAGAAGAATGATTGTACCAAGTACGTCGTGAACCTCCTGAACTAATTGCGTTTGCCTCATCCCCTCATACCTTGAGGCAAGCCGTTTCAGAACCGGAAGATATGTTCTTCCCAATTTTGACTCTTCGTTCTGGTATCGGAGGATTTCAGCGAGACATTGCTCCGGATCCAGATTATAATCGTCAAATAGACGGCAAATGGTTGCCGCAAAGTTGAATAGTGGTATAGACATATAGAGAAGAGTCTGGAAGTTGTCATTTCCAGGCCAGTCGAGAGAGAGCCCTCTCTGTGTCCTGATCTCGGCTAGCTTGTGTTCGAGGAACAAGGCGATGTCGTGCTCTACTACCGGCGCGGGAATCTCATGCAGTATCAAATCATGGTAGCTATTCTTAGCTTCCCGGAAGCCTAAGCGAATAGGCAGTTCAGGCCGACTGGTGATGAAAAATCGTAGGTAGGAGGAGGGAGAGGTATGAGTACGTGGCAACTGTTGAAGGATGACTCGAATATCATTCTCGTTCGCGCACTCGTCTAGTGCGTCAATCACGATCACTAGTGGGGAGCCTCGCAGCTGAAGTCGATAGAATGCGTCAAGTGGTTGATGAATTAATTGCTCGTACTGCTCCTTGAGTGGCTTGACTGCGATTCCAGGATTTTTCTGAATTACCTGCAGGATATCGTCTTGCAGTTCTGGGATTGCGCTGAACAGCTGTCTCGCGATTGTTGGGAAGAATCGAGCTGCGTTCCCACGGTCCCCCTCGCCTCTCTTGAAGAAGAAGCTCGCTGCTAGTAAGCCTTGCTTCTGAAATGTTTTCGCCACTGTTCGTGATATTGTGGACTTACCAGTTCCAGCTAGACCGTTAAGCCAAAAAATACACTTTTCGTCCGGTAGGATGGCCCATTCTTCGATCGTGCGTAGCAGGTCTGTCCTGGTTCCGTGCAAGCTTTCCTCTTCATGCTGGTCCATATACGTCCCAAACTCAGCCCCTTCCGCTACCGGCAACTCCTTGAGGTCAACGTTCTGCGCCATATGCTCGATTTTCTTTGACGATCCAGTTGTGATTGTGCGGATACTGTCAAAATTCCTGGATACATTATCCAAACGGTCTCCGATCTCTGGAAAATAAGTCTTAGATGCGTTAAAATACGTTGGCATTCCTAGCACTAACCTCTGAGAACCTCAATAGCCTTCCGCTCGCCGTTTACCCTCTGAGGAACAATCTGATTCAAAAGATCTTTCGCATATGCAGCTGCCACCATTGCAGCATAGCCCTGCCATTCCTTGCTCTTATGGGAGTCAGCGTAGTCACAAATCCCTCGGATAACCAAACACGGGAAATGATTCATTAACCCTGCCCCTTCCATATCAAAGCATAGAATATCTTCTTTTGCTACTAAACTGTCCCGGGATATCGCATCTTTGATGACCCTGTTCCCCGATGCTATCAAGCCATAGTGGATCGCAGGGTCATCTTCCTCTTCACCCCGCTCTGCTCGTCGGATCAAGCTGGAAAGACCACAGCAGTCGCTGCAGCTTGCACCCAGGTTTGGATGAGCAAACTCGCTTTCGTAAAGCCGATCAGTTGCAAAGGCTGGACGGGCGTACTTTCGCTTCAGTCTTTTATTGCGTTCAAGCACAGCGTGCACACTCTCCTCCAGCTGGTTGCCCTCCTCTTCGTATTGTGCCTGAAGCCCTGATACAGCCGTACGCAGGATTGGAGGCGCTTGATTTAGGAACCCGGTCTGTCGAAACTCTTGCCCTTGTATTTCTTTTCCGAGGTCATACTGGATTAGACCGCTACGACCATTGCGCGATGCGCTCACGACGATATCACCCAACCGAATATCGTGTTTCGTTGGTACTCCGCCGCCAATACCGACCATTAGTCCGAAGCGAATATTGGGAAAGCTGTGTACCATATCTCTCGCGACTCTGGCAGCAGGGGAGGTCCCGTATTCACCATCAGGCAAGACGGCAATAGCAACATTGTGGCCTCCTACCTCGCCCAGTGTGTAGTGATTATTGTCATTTGGCGAGAGGGTCTCTGGGCGATCATGCTTCGTGTTAAGGAAAGAGCGAGCCGCGACGTACTCCGTCTCCAGTGCACATATCCACCCGACAGTGTACCGCATTGGGTCTGACATGGTGGTGAGCCTCCGGGGTACAGGTTGTGGTATCGGGGGTCACGGGGAATTTGTCCCGGCCCAATACTATATGGTGTGTCCGCAAACTTGGTTTCGGGCGCGAATCGACATTACAAGAGGCAGATGAATATCCATACACAAAGAGGAGCCAGGGAATGAGAGCGCTTAGCTTTGATGTCGTTGGAAAGAGGGGTAAGAGCTGAATGAGGCTGCTTGGGCGCCATTCATGCATATTGACCTCCGTATTATTGGCCTGGGTTGCTGGATTTATGCCAACCGATTACATATGTTATGCAAACATAACTATCCCAATCCTTAAATCATCAGTCAGCAAAACATCGCTGTTTATCCCCGGATTCCACGTGATGCGCCCGGAAGCAGAACCTTATAGGGCTGCTGGCCCCCTACTTCGACAACTACTACCGCGTTGGAGTCACAAACGTACTCCAAATGACTTGATTAAGAGCATCCATTGGACGAGTGAGTATTGTCAAGAGTCATCTTGCACATTCAGGATTCTACATGGACAGTAATATAACCCTTGAATGACATATTACTTCCGGATCCAGCTCTTCAACCAGTACCCCCAGCCCTGACCCGCCTCCTCCTCGACCTCTTGCATTCTACGGAGGAGCGTTGCTGCCTCTGTGTCATTGAAAATCGCGTGGAGCATCGCCGACACATTACCGTGTTTTACAGTTGCGGTTGACCAGTGGGCGTCTGCACCGTATTCAATGAGGTACTCTGCGGCCTCGTACCAGGTTCTGCGGACAGTGTCTGAGGCGTCAAGAGAGTTTGCGAAGCACGACGCAAGAAACAGGCCCCACACCGTCTGGCCGTCGTTAAGATGAACGGCTTGATTGGGATTAGCCGATCGCTCCAGGAGCAGTTTCACCAGCTGCGGGTCTACGGCGGCATCGTCATTTCGATGGTAGTGGTAGGGTAGACCGAGTGGAGTGACGCGCCGAGGACGGAGCGCGTAGTCCAGCAGTGGCCTGCCAGGTTTGCGGATGAGGTTTGCGTTGCCGCCGAGCTTGGCCTCCACGTATTTGGTCAGTTTGGCTTGCACTGTGAGCGCGAGAAAGGTGCACCGTCCGCCCTCGTGATACTGATCTTGTAAGCCAGGCCCCCTGGGGGAGTCCCGCGCGTGGGTCCAGTGGTTGCGCTCGCCTTTGGCGTACTGGGAGATGACGCGGTCCATCTCATCGAGGAGGGCGACTTGGGCCTCTCCAGATCGGCGCTCGACTTCGAGGATGTAGTAAAGTAGTTCATCGACGATTCCGATGATGTTGTTGATCCAGCCGCGAAAGTCGTTGTGAATGGGGAGTCGTTTTATCAAAATGAGCATCATGTGGGCAAGATAGTGCTTCGCGTCGAAGGTTTCCTGTGTTCCCTCACTGAGGTTATCATAGTAGTTGTCTCGAAGAAAGTCTCGCACAGTTCTATGCAGGAAATCCACTCTGTGGGCAAAGAGATGCGCGCTTTCGTCAAGGGTGCGGATCGTAAGTAGATCGCCACAACGATTATGCAACAGCGGGACCCACTGTTCATGGACTTGTGACATCTCTGACGCAGTCATTGGCTCAATTGGCAGGTTAACCGCATGGTTTGTGTCTTTTACTAATGGTTGCAGGAAGGTCAGAGCCACGATAGGAAGGGGCTGGACTGCGTCGGTCGTGATCAGGAAGATTTGCGACATTTCCTCGCGGAGCGCAGGATGACGCTGCTCGATAATTCTGCGGAAATACTCATCCAGCTTAGGCGGGAAGCTCTCGAGTGTCTTTAAAAGGGTGTCATATCCCTCGTTGTGGTTCAGTTGCCTCCGGAGGTCGCGAGTGACGAGGTAGACCCAGAGCCAGATGCCCTGGGCTCGTTCGGCAATCCTCGCGATGATCTCACGGCAGCGGGGGTCTTTCTGTTGGAGCGTTTGGAACTTCTCATGTATTTCAAGCCTATCGCGGACATAGACCTTCATATCGTCGAGGGTAAAATCCTGAACGATCAGTGTGCGATTCGGGTGTGAGAACGCCGCTTGGAAATCGGGCCACGGCCGACTAGAAGCGCAGATTTTTACATGGCCGGACTTTGACAAAGAGGTGAGAACGGCAATGATGTCCTCTTCCTCCCCATTGTACTCGTCAAGACCGTCGATGAAGAAGCAGAACTTCGCGCTGAGGCTCGTCTGTTGTGACAAGCGGTCGAATGCTTGTTTGAGCTCATCAACGTCCCACGATTCAGCGTCGAAGTGATCGTCACAAGCTGCGTAGACCAGATGTGGAGCAGCTTTTAGAATCTGATACAATAGAGACTGGAACAGCCCAAGCTGTGATTTCTGCTTGGACAGTCCTTGGTTCCAGAAATAAAAACTTGCGGTGTAGAGGGTCAGTCCGCCGGCCCAGGTCTTCAGGGCCGCAATCGTTCTTTCGGAGTCGGAGGCATACTTCATCAACGTGGACTTTCCGCTTCCAGCCTATATGCATGTTATGTTAGCAACCAGGTAAACCACCTACGAAAGAGACGGAGACAGACCAATCCGTTGATCCAATAAACACCATCGCCGGACTCCAGCCACGGAAGAAACGAGGTCCGCGATTCGTCGTACAGCCAGTGGAGCGCCTCGTGGGTATTTTCAATGGCGGATTGTCGTGCTTTGATTTCCGTGAAATGCAGACTGCGTATCACCTTCAGTTGCCGTCTGCTTCGTTCATGTTCGTTGACAAGTGCTACAAGTTTTGTCGTCAAGCTTGTGAGCTGAGCCCCTCGCAGCTTCTCGTTACTTTCGTTGTCTTCAGCAATTGCAGTAAGCGCAAGGATGTCGCGTTTGATGCTGTCGAGTTGGAGCTGGGAATTGATGTGTGCCTGTTCGTGCTCCTTTGTGAGGCGACGGATTTCCGTAACGACGGCCGAATGCTGTTTGCTGGAGGATGGCGAAGTCGTTAGAATCTCTGTCCAATGATGCAGAAGGAAAGTCGGAAAGCGCAAACCCGTTGAGCAGTTTCGTGAGCCGTTCGCGTAGTTTTCTGTCCAGGTCCTCAAGCCTAGATTTGAGGTCGAGGACCTCACTCTGCTTACGCAAGGTCCTCAGTGCAACTCGACCGCTCTCCAGAGCTCGGAATTGGGCATCGTCACGAACAGTGAGCTTCCGGAGTAAGTTGATCAATTCCTTGGAGATGTCAATACACTGCTTCGCGTATTTCTGGATTGCCAATTCATCCGGATTCGCGCGCTGAGACGTGAGACGCCATGGTGAGCCTGACTGGAGGACTTCAGCGCTCTGATTCTGAATATCTTCAACCACAAGCTCGATCTGTCGGATCGCTTTGGTGGTGCCCTGCTTGGAGTCGTACGCTTCTTTGCCGGCGGCGACGAGTTTTATCGCGTATTCCAGGAATTGAGCGACATTTGCAGCTATACCAATAACCGC
The DNA here is from genome assembly GCA_027569055.1 of Aspergillus baeticus. Classification (NCBI taxonomy): domain Eukaryota; kingdom Fungi; phylum Ascomycota; class Eurotiomycetes; order Eurotiales; family Aspergillaceae; genus Aspergillus; species Aspergillus baeticus. The sequence goes on from JAPDEI010000073.1 coordinate 25,414, forward strand.
GAGAGCCTCCGCCATCGCATTGCTGTTGTGATGAAATCTCCCGAGTTCATCGTGAGTTGGACGAAGCTGCGCGCGGGGGAATCAAAGCGGTTGCGAATCATCAGAGTGATTTCAGCCCGGCTGCGCCACAAGAACTACTCTCAACTTGGCTAGTGCTGTATCACATCACCGTGCAGCAGTTTGCTTGTGCAGTTTGTCGTATTCAAATCCGCCCCGCGGCTGATTTCGCGCTCCGCCTCAACCACCGAATCCAATGATTTCACAGCCAATTCGTCTGGGCGGCTGAACAGGCTGTGGCATTGATTTGTATCTGCGTCTATTACTTGCCTGCGGCTTCTCACCTTCCCAAGTTTGAGCCTGAATCTTTTGACACCAACAATCTTTCCTCACCGGCATCGTTCATACCCTGCAGATAGGGCAGAGACACTCTCTTATCACGGTAAACATCTATGGGCCTTTAACAAGAGAAGCTAGCCACTAATAACTGGCCAGCACTCCAGAGCCTCGCGAGCGATCAGCCTAAGACGGGGAAGGGCCACCTCAGATGAGTAGATATGGCAGCATCCAGGATGTGGAATCACAGAGAGAAACTATCCTAAACATCGAGGGAAACGAGCAGAGTGAGCTGCGGGGAAGGAATCTTGACAGCTCAACACCCCCTTCGCAGGACGATCGGTGGTGGATACGTGTGCCGGCGCAGGCTGCGCTGGTGTTGAAGCGGGTTATTGAGATCCCTGCTGTTATTTGGCTATTGACTCTCCTCTGGTTGTATGTTCTGCTACCAATGTTGATTTTCAGATGATGCACCATGTTTATATCTCTGTCTGTGTTGTACTGGAGGAGGGTGTGGATTATATGCGGGACTTATTTTGAACGTTGGGGGCGGGGATGCCTATATCGGCGGGCACCGTCAGTATTCTTCGGTGCATCATCGTAATAATAGAGCTTTATCACCTTTCTGGGCGAGCAGATGGCGGAGTGTTTTGTGATCTTTTCCTCGGAATGCGAGGTGCCAAGGGACTAGAGTTTGATCCAGCCATGGGACAGCATGAAGGATCTGGAGAATATCAATCGGTTGCAGGTACTCTATATTAGAGAGAATGATCTCTCCAGGTAGATCAGACAGAGCGATGGAGATTAAGAAGGGGCCAGATTCAATCCGCTGTCTGCGGTACCGTGCTGCACATACATATCCCTGTCAGAGCTTCCAACCTTTGGGTGGAAAATATAGTAATCTATACAAACTCCAGATCTTCCCACCACGATAAAGGCTCAAATGAGCTGATGCCGAGCCCTCCCTTTCAAGGCAAACTGCAGAGAAATGAAAAAATCACCTTCTATCCCGGAGCAACCAACCTTCACATCGTTGAGAGGACCAGGCGGAATAGGCAGAAAGATTAATCAGCGAGAGGAGGAGTCTTGGAACAGCTTGGCAGTGACTGATGTTGCCTATCCAAGCTAGAGCGGAGCTTCTCTAGCTCGTATTCGGCCTTGGCCCGAGGCCTCACAAGGCTGAAAGCGCCCTAGCACTTGGTGTTTTTAAGAAGCTGGGAGACTCCAGGGTTCGTGCGAGTGATGAACGAAGAAGCGCCATTCCGAGGCTTCTTCGACGGGAAACAAAACGAGAAAAATGACGCCCTCACTCGCGTTCCTCATCGTGACAGCTTTACTACTAGCCTCCCTCACCCTCGCTCAAGAGCCCACCACCACCATAGCAACAGACCCATCGGGACCCTCGACGCCCGTAACAACAACGACAGGAATCCTGCGCCCCTCCGCTGGTGAAACCGTCACGTACGGCTCCTTCTACACGATCTCATGGAGCCTGCCCCCACCATCCCCCGCGGGCCCTCTCGCGCTCGAAATCAAGGGCGACACGGCGGATATCCACTGGCTCCTGCCCAACTGGACGAGCTGCGATGGGTGGATGCTCAACACGCGGTGTAAGAAATTTGATGAGGATATTCCGGCGGGGAGTACGAGTTTTGGTACGCGTTTTGCTTTCGCTCATTCTCTTCCTTTTACTGTTCGAGAGATTTTATCTCACACGTCAAATAGTGTGGAATATGACAGATCCCGAAATCTACAGTATATACGTTGGCGATGGCGAGCCGTATCGGCTCGGGCTGTATGTGGATAACCTCGGGCGTGGAGCGTTCCCGGATACGCATGCCGAGTGGTACTGGGATGTGGCGTTTACGATTGCGGAGCCGGTGACTACTACTACTACGAGGACGACAACAACCAGGAGTGCAACAACTTCGACAGCAACAGGAACGGCGACGTCTAGTGGGACCGAGGGGGCTACGGAGACGGATGCGGCTGATTCGCTGCGAGGATCTGCAGGTGGGGGCGTGCTTATTGTCTCTGTACTCCTGATGCTCGGTCTGCTGGTTTAGTTTATCAGTTGCTGAGAGAAGTGTGTCATGGGCGGCATTAATATTGGTTTGTGAGAGGTTGTTCGCCAAACGCTATCCCTGAAGCCTCTGACTTCGGGGGCCAGGGTTTCCAAGTGGGCTACCAAGATGGAGGACCAGAGCTTCACACAATTTAAACAACCTAAATCTCTCTAAAGTTACTATTTCCCCATCTATGCAGGCGTACTCTGACCACTCGCAATCTCTTCCCTGCGCGTCCTCTTCGCCTCCATCCAAACAATCACCCCAACACACCCTGTCGCGAGCGCACAAAGCACCACCAAAACCGTCATCCACCACCCATACCCAATACTATCCGCAGCAATCGGCGACACGACGGTCCCCACAGCCGCAAGAAAATTCCTCACCAGATTCAAATCCGCCACAACCGACGCACCAACCCCAGGCACCACATCAACCAGAAACGGCATCACCGTCGCGGTCACAAGGCCGATTAGGAAGACCATCGTCGTTCGAGGGCGACGCGGGTTTCAGAAGTGTGGAAGTGATCGATGAGGGTGGTGAAGGAGGGGAAGAGGATGCAGGATACAAACGGCGCTGTGAAAGCGGATGAAGTGACGATTGCGACGACGGCGTGTTTCTCGAGAGGGGTGTGTGAGAGGGGGTCGTCGTGGCGCTTGATTAGACATATGCGGTCGAGCCATGTCTGCGATTGGCGATTTGGGGGTTTTGATATCGGCCATTGTATTGTGAATGCTGCTTGTTTGGGATTGGGATCATGTTGGAACTCACTGGAGCTTGTTTCCTATGTATCCATCTATACGCTATACACAGTGCCCGACTGACATGTCGGTTAGGTCGGCTGAGGTCAAGGTTTGTTATGTAGAGTAGTCAAGGCATCCACGATGCCCTTTCTCCTTTCACGGCATTGCGGCTCCGAGAGTATTCAAAGATGCTGACCCACTGACCAACAGCCACATAATACACATATAGCGAATTAGATAGAACAGCCTAGATTGAAAATGGTCTGAACACGATATCGGCTTCCCGTAGTGGGAGTAGCCGCAAGCTTACAAGATCTTGCCAGGAGATCGCATAATCAGCCACCAACGTAGTTCGATTGATGCGCCGTTGTATTGGAGGATTTCTAGCGCCACAGTATGCTAAGATTAAAGCAATTACTGCAGTTTGAATGAAAATCGATTTGTCTTGTCTGTATATCAAGTGCTCCAGAAAATTAAATGCCTTGCCTCTTTCCACATTGAACACGAACAATGATTACTGCGCTACGAACTTGATGGAATAAAGCGCGTCGTGGCAATTGCGTAGCTTCTAGGGTGCACACAAGTAGTTAACGAGGTATCGCTCTGTGGCTTTTCTGAGCAATTCCTTCAGAGGTATCCTTGGTCACAAATTCCGCAGTGAAGGGCCATTGCGCCCCTTAGTGGTGGAAAGCTGCAGGTTTCCAGGTTGGCAGCGGCATAGGGAAACAAATAGCTGACTAATTAGGAGAGTATGCTATGCTAGATAAGAAACAAGCAATCCTTAGAATTAATGTATCAATGGTAATACCACGTGTGTTGCCGACCCAAATATACAGGAGCAAGACTTTTAACTGTCAACGGTGCTAGACAGGGACAGAGCCTATCAATCTCCTGCATAACATGAGTATCATCTGGCAACCTATATAGCTAACTCTATGCAATTACCCTTGCTTGCTCCATGTCTAAAAGCTCCATAACGGAAATCACCCTTTGGGCAAAGTCCTTGGACGGTTGATGCGGAGAGTGTACTTCGGCTTATACGTGCACTTCGCACGAGTTGCCACCCAGATAGACCGACGGAAGGTGCATACACCATGTGTCGGGACCTCTATCCAAAGCCAGGATAACATAATTTCTGAATACCTAGATACTTATCGCGCTAACTGCCTTCTGGCAAATCAAAAAGTGGGACTACATATGAGGAGTCATTAGCAAACAAGGTCACTACCAGTGAGGCCCGAATCCAGAGTTCAGTCCCACGTATACGCATACGTACCATTCATAATCGAATCGAGATACGTGACGGGTGAGAAATCCACTCCACTCTCAAACCTTGGCAAAGGTTCACTCTAGTTAGCATAGTCTCTCGGATAGTGACCATATACTTCTACTTACCCGTATCCCAGCCCTGAGAAGAAATCATTGTACACTGGGAAATCACCCATAGGCAGCGGCGCCGCCTCTGTGCCGACACCAACATCCATTGGCTGTGGTTCCAGGTTTGCTAGCGGCTGCGGCTGCAGCTGCGGGTCTTGTTCAACAACAGGCCGCGGAGCTACATCTGGTGCATTGCGCGTTCCCAAACTCTGTCTGAGGGTAATCAGTGCGCGAATATGCCGCGCCGAGAGCCACTGGCTATAGTCGGACGTGGGTGCATCGGAGCCGCTTGAGGAGCTACCGCCGGAGAAGACCTCGATGACGTGCTGCTGCAGATGCTTGCATTCAGGGTCGTCTCGGGTCTCAGGCCAGATGCAGAGGAGCAATGTCGAGCTCAGCACGGTGTGCACCATTGACCAAGTACGCAAGGGAACGACGCTGAGCGCCTGGAACTCGAGGAATGCTCTTGAGGCATTGATGAGGCTTACCTTGGCCCGACATCGCAAGGTTTCTAGAGTATGGTGATCGTTCGCAGAATCCTGCCTACTCTTCATGGCTGGCCGACAGAGCATAGAGACGCAGAATGAGGTGTGCATCCGCAGGGCGAGATGTTCGAGATGCTGATGGAGGTTCTTGCAGTTTTCGCGTTGAAGGAGGTGTAGCTGGGCGCGAGAGTACGTGCTGTCCAGCTCGGCCAGCAAGGTGATGTTGCTGTGCGGCTCGGTAGTCTCCGCTTGCTCGTTGAGAGTGATGATGCGCAAAGCCATCGAGCAGAGATAGTGCATCATATCGGTGTAAGATAATTCAGATTGCCCAGCGACAGCTGCGGGTGCCCATCCTCGGGTAGAGACGATTGGTGGGCGGTCGTAGCATAGGCTCAGCAGACTGTCCTGCCAGACGGTCATTGACCTGGGCACGTTAGCCTTGGTCATCGAACCCCCATGTGCCAGTCACTTACCACAATGACTTTGCTCTCACTCTTGCGTGCTCGGGCCAGTGGGCGATTCCCCTCGGTGTATGCAACCCGAGCGTTTGGGCAAGTCTGACCGTCGTCCCGAGGAGAGCCCATGCTGCATCAGACTGGCCGTTGTTCTGCAACGTGTTCCCCAGGACCAGTAGTGCCTGTACGGCGTCCATGGATGGGCGAAAGAGGAAGTTTGCTAGACGGAGTGCATGGAAAGATCGCCGAGCTATACATTTCGCATTAGACATCTAGGTTGGCATTAGGCAGCTGGTCACATACCAAAGTCCTGGCATGATTCCGCGCGTTGGGGGTTCTCCAGGTCTGAAAAGTGGGCGCCAGCACCCAAGATGGCCAGAAGAAGACTGACATGTCCAACAGATTTTGTCGAGGACCAGGTGTTTGATATCTTGTCTCGATCGCAAAGCTCGCCGGATGCATAGGCACTGAGATAAAGACAGATGTCCGACTCGAACTTGTCAATATCGATGAGAATTGGATTGAATGGATAGGCGCAGATGCGATAGAAATGGAAGAACCTACGAGATTAGTATGCAGCCACGAAAATGTTGTATCGCAAGCGGATGTGTTACATACTTTAGTACCTCGTCTCGATTGGGAAGAATGTCTAAAAGAGCCGTCCATCGTTCATGCGGGGTCTTTGATTCTATAAAGGGGTAACTTAGATAGGTATTGTGAAGACCCAGGACCGAGGTCGCTTCACGAGCCATAGACCCATAGGGATCTTGCTGATGCAGTATCGAGACCAGCGAGTTATCTCCGGAGAAGACATAGCTGTGGTCCTGCTGCCTCGAGCCTTGGGGGCTCCCGACCGGAGAGGAGGGAGGAAGGAGCGATCCAGCGTCCGCGGCGGGCCCCCGTGATTCGGCGTTCAAAGTACCGGAGATGCCTTCAGGTCTATCTGAGGAAGATCGATTCTCATGGCGCGAACTAGGCTTCCGAGCCTTGTCGGTGATGTTGTATGCGCAGATCTGCGGATAGTCTCTTCGAACGCATGTCCGGCAAGGCTTGTGACCGTCACATTTCACTTTGCGCTGGCGACAGGGATAACACGCCTTTGATTCGCGCTGTTTCCGCTTGAGGTGTAGCACGCGATCGATCTCCTGTCTGTCCCCGAGGCTGTTTTCCATCTCGGAGCTCCTCGGATCAGTCGGGCACTCCAAAAGCCAGGCGAGATTCACCCGAATTTTGCTCTAGACCCAGCTCATACAGCGCGGAGTGTTACAAACAATAACTAGAAGAAGGGAGATGTGCGAGACTGTTCCTAGTGTTTTCGTCGTAGGTTGATTGCAGCACGTTGAGATGTCTGCCAGACTCTCCGAATTCGGCCCATCAATGACGCAGGGTCACGTGAATATCCATCACCGTACTTACGCCGTACAAGGTTGTACGACAAGTGCGTCACACAAGCAACTCATACGTAGTCTTGAACTAAACAATCGGCATCCCGAAGCCGAGCGAGAGTTGGCCATTTGAAGCGCTTCCAGAAAGCAGTTCGGTGGGCCTCTCGGACAGCGTGAAATGTTATTGAACCGTCCGAGCCTCCGAGGGTCCGAGCCCCGATTCCGAGTCTGCGAACATCCCAATCGGCCCGAGAGTGTCTCAACAATATCCGGTTTGCCGGTTGCAATAATGTATATAACGACTGTAGATCCTATTGCGAGTGCCAAATTTCTGTCTAAAGACACTCAGAAACATTATATAAGCCTCAGAACTGTTACAAGAAATGTCCACCGAACCGCACCTCAACTTCCGCTCCTTCGTCGAAGCCCTCAAGGCCGACAACGACCTCGTGGAGATCAACGAGCCCGTGAGCGCGAATCTCGAAGCCGCCGCCATCACCCGCCTGGTCTGCGAGAACGACGAAAAGGCCCCGCTCTTCAACAACGTCATCGGCGCAAAAGACGGCCTTTGGCGTATCCTGGGTGCACCCGCCTCACTCAGGAAATCCTCCAAGGAAAGATATGGCCGGCTGGCGCGTCATCTGGCACTTCCCCCGACGGCCAGTATGAGGGATATTCTTGATAAGATGTTGGCCGCCGATGAGCTGCCTCCGATTCCGCCGACGGTTGTGCCCACGGGGCCATGCAAAGAGAATAGCCTCGAGGGGGACGCGATTGATCTTACGCAACTGCCCGCGCCAATGATCCATAAGTCGGATGGCGGTGCCTACATTCAAACCTATGGTATATTATCCGTGCTTGTATCTCCTCCATTTGAGACCTCGGCTAACATCAAACATAGGAATGCACATTGTGCAATCCCCCGACGGCAAATGGACAAACTGGTCCATTGCCCGCGCCATGGTCCACGACAAGAACCATCTGACGGGGCTCGTCATCGAGCCGCAGCATATCTGGCAGATTCACCAGATGTGGAAGAAGGAAGGCCGTGACGTCCCATGGGCCCTAGCATTCGGTGTGCCTCCGGCTGCAATCATGGCATCGAGTATGCCGATTCCTGATGGGGTCACTGAGGCAGAGTATGTGGGAGCGATGGTTGGCCAGCCGATTGAGCTGACAAAGTGTGACACCAACGACCTCTATGTTCCTGCGAATGCCGAAATTGTGCTCGAGGGGACTTTGTCGATCACTGAGACGGGGCCGGAGGGTCCGTTTGGTGAGATGCACGGGTTCGTTGTACCTTTACTACTTACTGGTCTATCAAGGACTAACTCGAGAGTAGCTATATCTTCCCCGGCGACACGCACATCTGCCCCAAGTACAAGGTCAACAAAATTACCTACCGAAACAACGCCATTCTCCCGATGAGCAGCTGCGGCAAGCTCACAGACGAAACCGTAAGCGCTGCTCCTTCCCACGATGAAATCTCTCTCTCTCTCTTTCTCCCACCCAGCAAAGCAGTACTAATCTCAAGCACAGCATACAATGATCGGCTCGTTAGCGGCCGCAGAAATCGGCAAACTGTGCCAAAAGGCACACCTACCCGTCCTCGACGCCTTCGCCCCCTTCATCGCACAGGTAACGTGGGTTGCGCTGCGCATCGACACAACCGCACTACGCGCCCTAAAGACAACCCCGCAGGCCTTCGCGAGGCAAATCGGCGACCTGATATTCAACCACAAGGCCGGGTACACCATCCACCGGATCGTGCTGGTGGGCGAGGACATCGACGTGTACGACGACCGGGCGGTGATGTGGGCATTCTCGACGCGGTGCCGGCCGGGTACGGACGAGGTCTTCTTCGACGATGTGCGGGCGTTCCCGCTTATCCCGTACAATGCGCATGGCGGTGCGTCACCCGTGCGTGGGGGCAAGGTGGTGTCTGATGCGCTGTTGCCGGTCGAATATAGCGAGGGGAAGAGGAATTGGGAGGCTGCGGATTTCAGGGAGAGTTATCCGGCGGAGATCAAGGAGAGGGTTTTGGCGAAATGGGAGGTAATGGGGTTCAAGACGTTGGAGTAGGCAACTGACGGTTCACTATCATGGCCCCTGTGGCCTGCAATTCGCCTGACAAGGGCATATGACATGTGTGAGACGCCTAGCATCTGTATAAATTATAGGCATAGCCAGTTGTAACCAGTTGCATCAAAGACACAAAATGTACTTGGGACCCGGCGTTTCTTCGCACTTAATTGAGGTTTAAGACGCGTCAGGGAGGTTGCACCCGCGCAGCCGGCCAGATACTGGTGCCTGGTGCATTAGTTTAGATTCATGCCTAAGGCTTTCCAAGGTGATGTGACGGCGCGTGTGTGAACTAACCAACAATCAGAACACAGTCTGGCGAAGTGACTCACGTGTCTTCGAAGAAACGAGGCTGTCGGTGCATCTTTCGACGGTAATAAAGATGCGTGACTCCCGTAGAAAGCGTTATCTGTTACAGAAATATGGGAGATGAAGATGTATAATGTACCCATAGAGCACTCTTCTACGTTGAAGAATCGTACAAGAGTCTCCGCACGCCGATATTAGGGTGCCAGAACTTCGGTGAATTCCATGGTGTTCTTCTGCACCGGGGCCATGCAGACAATCTCACCCTCTACTAAAGCTATCGACACGCAGCCTAGCGTACAGGAAAAACTTCTTAGCTCAATTCCCAGATCTAGCGCTCGGCCTCTCAGACACTAATAACCTAGCATCCGGATCATAAATTTGACCAGAGGACGAGACGTTGAAAATACTGCGGGCGGGAGCCCAGTCTGAACCCTTATACAGAAGCACTTGCAGCAAGCGTACGCCCTGCGAGATAACCTTTTCGATTCACCCAGGAGCACTGGGCAGAATACGCATCTTTTCCCACCGCGGCTCAGGTACAAGACACGTATTTCGCGCCAGATTGAAGTTCGGAACTGCCGATGCCCAGAGGCCTTGACGGACGATACATTTCATCAAGGCCGATTTCATTGTATTTTATTCAATCGTAATCGACCAAACAATGAGGGGGTATCAAAAGTGGCTCTCAGTTCATCCATATTCTTTATCCCGGCGTACATGAATGGTGCTTTGGCAAAGAAAAGTTGTGCTCGTTATGGGACTAGACAAGGATACTAGATGAGGGAAGAGTCGTCATCCGCTGGATCTTGACAAAGGACACGATACAGCATCGACTTTGTTTTCTTTCTACCTAGTATCACTACATAATAACAGATTCATTCGTCAGAACGACTCGAAAGTTTCTCCATCAATCATGACTCCAAAAATGCCCCGGAGAGGATCATACACCCAGTCACTGGGTAGGACGTGCAATCTCATTTGGACCGCCTGCCTTGCAGACCACTCTTTTGAATTGATGCGTAATATTGCGGTGATTGTCATTGACGAACTGCGCGATATGGGGTGCGAAAGCTTTGAGGTTAGTATTGGCCGCACAAAACCACAGCCCGGAACATTTAACTATTGGCTAGTCTGCGTTCAGTGCGCCCCTCCCTACGATGAGAAGATGGAGGAGCTCGCCCAGAGATTTGCAGCTAACGAGTATCTAGAGAAACTGCGCTGGATGCCAAGCACTGATTGGTGGGAAGGCTCGACGTGTGTGCAGTTACGAATGCTGGGTGAACGTCTCACTAGGTTTGCGGAATACCACAATATCCCTATGCTGATTTCATTGGACGGAGAGACACAGGAGGATGACTTCAATGCCTGGGTCAAGTTAACAGACCTTTGCTTGACTGACCAGAATACATTCGTGGGAGGAGAACCGCCAGTTGAAAGCAGGTCCTGGGAATCAGCCATGGGGAGGCTGATTGGGTTCCCCTCGGAAGTACGAGCCCTGTCGCTGATGTCGTGGGATTCTGCCATTGGTAGGTTGTCGGGGGTAGATGAAGCTGTAACCCGACACAGACAATCCATGGCCCCGAATGCCGCCATTGAGAGCATAGCCAATCGCGATGATACCAATACGGATGGAACTACTTAAAAGGGGAATGGTGCGTGGCGCTTCACACTTGAGGTTCTCGTGTAAGCTGGAGTCGAATTTCGACCGTAGCTATTCCCTTGACTAGGTTGCTTCACTGCCGTTTGTGTTTGATCATGGCGGGTTTGTGCCTGCGTGTCGGAATCTGTACCTTGTTGGGGTTGTGCAGGGGATTCTGGACGGGTGGGCAACACGGTTCGAGAAGGGGGTCAAGGCAGACAACTATGTTGGAGATATCTTTGGCTCGTTGGGTGGCAGGCCCGATTTTGGTCCAGAGAGCTGCTTCTTAAAGATTGAGTCGGAGCCTTCAGGGTAGATAAACATATTTACTTGAGTCACGGGGGTCACCCGGCCTCGAGGGGATACAGACAGGTGTAGTTTGATATTGAATCCCTTGGGGCATTACATTGCCATTAGCGGCCATGCTCATAGAAACTAAAGATGGACCTTCATTCTAGATGGCAGCAAATTTACAAAGTGTCATATGAGTATTTCTACGGCAGCTGGAGTGGCCATACTATACAAAATGCTTTGTTTGAACCTAACAAACAACCAGACATTTGAAGCCTTGATACCTATATCAAGGATACTTCCATTTGGCACAGATACCAATCAACAAGATCCTGTCCTTCGGCGAGCGTGGTTCATCAATCCTGGACAAGAGGCTCTGTGACTCTCTTAATTCCAGCAGAAGGCCTGGGGTTAAGACCGAAATAGTCTGTCCGCACCATCAGCAAAACATGGCTTACACTAGATAGAGGCATATCGGGATTAGCGTACAATAAACCTCATTCTTCGATCTCGCACTCTTCACCTTTTTCAAACTACTCGCAACATTGCTGTAGAATCACTCCTCGTGCCCGGGCTCCCCCTTAATCACCTCCCAGAGCGCCGCGGGCTGCTCAAAATCCTCGTCTATAACATGGACCGTGAAATTGGTAACTTCTCCAACCCATTTTTCCCGCTCCGTAATGACAGCCATTTCGGGCCTGCACCGCGGATCTCGTGGTAAAATACTGTAGGTTTCAGCGATGACCCGATGTAACTGGGATCGCCGCCGTAGTTATCGCTGAAACTCATGAGCCCATCGCTTCATGAACCTACAATTCAAAACAGTGGATAACCCTCATGCAAGCAGACCTTGGTCATTTCAAATATATTTTAGCGGTATTTCTCGGCCTCGCTTGGGTCCATGGCTCGCACATAGACAGTGGAGGCAAGTCCTGGAAGTATCCCAAAGATATGCCTGGTATCACTACCTCCAAAGCCGCTTAATGCGGTTAAAGAGCCCGTTGATTTGGTTGAGCAGCCTATCTTGGTTGAGCAACTGCACCGGGTACTGCCTGTCACGGTCACATTGGCCGCCTGTGTTGGTGCTCACATTCCAAGATGCATAGTGGCAGCTACGCTTGGCGGAACCAATACGTTCAAGGACGAAATCACTATACACAATGGGTGGCGCTTCCTCATGTTGCAACTCTAGACCTCCCTATTTTCCCAGTTAGAATGTTTACACTTCGTGATTTACCCTCGGGGAAAATCTACTGTAGCTAAGTAGGTAGGACAATATTCAGAGCTAGTAAGACTATAAGCATCGCAACAGGCATCTTCGACAATCGGAATTTAGCGTAAGTTGTATGGCTATACCTTACAGAAAATAATGGATAGTGAAGCTCCTACTCGCTTTGCTAGGGTGGAGCATGGCGGAGTTACAGCTGGGCGTCACTTGATCCAGTGCCATTCTCGAAATTACAGTCGCATTCCAATCTAAGCCTCCGAAAAGTTTATGTCCACGAGCATGTAGAGCGTAGGGCAGGACTCAAGGTTGAAAACCGGAGGCTTGGCGGCTCGCGGACTTCGCGATGGGATTACCCCTCGGATGGAGGAAGAATTCCAGATTATCTGGGATGGTTTAGAAGCGAGGTAAGAATGTAAATAAGAAGCCCACACCGGGAAAGGAGAGTTTAGCTTCATATCTACGGAGTCACCAGCGCGAACCAGACCACCGCGAGGGTGAACTGACAAGGGCATAGTGCACAAATATCGAGGCCTCAGGCCATTTTTTCGTCTAGAGGCTCGCGGCGTATAAATACATCCATACATGCCCGCTGCGCGAGACGGTCAGCACCACCGCGGAGCAGGTCACATACGGGGATTCGATGAGTTCGACCGCACGGGGCTGAGGGAATAGGGAGAGAATTTGAGAAGGGAAAGGGTAGGAAGAGCCAAAAGGAGGAGTTATAGGGGCCATGATTGCCTCTCAGTTACTATGCGGATAATTCAGAATATATATAGTTGAGGAAGATCCTTTAATGGTTATGGATGATTTGAATTAGTCCGGTCGAGTATGCTATGGTACATTGTTTTCGCGTGCCGGCTTGGCCTTGTACATCGGGTCATTATGTAAAAAGAAAGTACAGTATGGTACAGACGTCGACTGTCGAAGCCGAGATTAGGTCGTGGTGCTCATAAGTTGGTGGTATTTTGGGGCGCTGTTTGTGCATTAATATATTGTTGAGAGCGATCGGAGAGGACCAAACATACCGAGCGATGAGATCACAAGGACTTTCGCAGGTGCGGGTATAGGAATAGGAAAAAGAGAACAACAGCCAGGAGAACCACGAATGTCGGGACGATCATGAAGGTGAAGAGAAATAAACTAAGGCCAAACGCGAGGTTCTGGCCTGGGAATAGTCGGCGCACCATGGGTTCAAGGATCGCGACGATCATCAGGTCGATCGGAATTTGTTGAGACGGAGATGAAGTTGGAGAAGCTTGTCTGGCGAACGTTGCCGTGCAGAACGAGGTTTTGTAGCCCAGTATAAAGGCATAGGTAGGGGCGCAAGGTCAATCCAAGACAGGGGGGTCTCTCTCCCAGCTCCCTTGGTGGGTTGGCACTCGATAATAGAGGTGTGTATGAGTGATGCTTATATCGCCTGCAGAAGGCTTGAATCGAATGCCTCGCAAGCGACAAATGCTGGATGCCTGCAAGGATGCTCCATTTTATTGGTGCGTATTTGCGAAAATTATTGGCTCGCAGCGCCACAATTCCACCGTGTCTCCACTTGCGTGCGGCTTGTATGCCCTCACGCTTACGGTAGGCAGCAGAATTCTGAGTTTGCAGGGGCGGTCCCCAGACCACCACACTGGCGAGAGCGGCCGTCTGCTGCCGGTTGAGAAATGCTGATGCAGGCTCAAGCTTATTGGGGCGGTTATTGTCGACCAGAATAGCAGCAGTCAAATTCTGACTTAGAGCGCAGGTTCAAACAGTAGTATACGTGACGTTGCGGTGGATTGAAATTGGGGATCCGATAACTCCGTAGGCAACAATAATCAGCGAATCCAGTAACCGGCCATCAAATTGCTCCGTCTTGGTACCAGCGTGAATCCACAGCGATTGACGAGCCGACAACATTGGTCGAGCCCTGTAGGGCTGACGGCGACGCGAGGAGCAAAAGGGAGGAGAGGGTTACACGCTAGAGCAGGGAATAGCAATGTGTCGCTATGAAAAGACGCGCAGACTATTGGGGAAACCCCACCTGCTCTCATCAAGACGGACGTGCAGGTCGCTCCTTCTGGAATTCGAATGGTTGCCCCAGCGCCTACTGAAACTGCTGCTTTCGTCTCCTCTATCTTAAAATGTGTCCAGGTCTCCTATTCTCTGTCGTCCATCCCACAAATTAACTCTGCTACAGCCGATGAGTCTCACCCCGAACTACAAGCCTGCAGAGCAGGCTCCTACACCCTCGCTGGACAATCTCGGGGTCGACTGGGTCGTCCACTATGAGTTTGAGGATCTTGGTACGGCCGACATCGATATCGAAGAAGCCAACTAACCCACAAAGACTCATCAAAGGCCATTGACGAATTCGAATCGCTGCTTCACGACCTGCATGAAGCCAACCTCGAGACACAGGTTCGCTACGGCCATGGAGCGTCACTCCTGGTCTTTATTCGCGTTCCCCGAGCCCACCTGGGCAACCTCGTCCACCAGTCTAGGTACATATCATCGGCCTCTGAATGCCCTGCCCCTGCTGATAGCATCCAGGATAAAAGACTGGCTATATGGGATTATCCACGAACTCCCAGCCGGCGACGAAGGCACGATAGCAGACGCCGAAACGCCCGCCGAAGCCCTCCGATCGGTATATCACGCGGTGACGTGGAAGAAGTCGCTCGGAGGGGCCCATATAACACCAAAGCACGGCAAGTGGAAGAATATCGCGTCTGCTTTCCCGCTGCATGACCAAGCCGCCAATGCAGAGCTGCTGCGGAAATGGAGTAGGACTATCCTGTTGACAGCGGAAGATCTGGACTCCATAAGGGCCTTGTTTGGCGAAAAGGTGGGTACATAGTCTGGGTCAGCAATCGATGACAAACTAACCAGCGTAGGTTGCGTTTTACTTTGCGTTTATCCAGTCGTACTCGTCGTTTCTGGTCTTCCCAGCGGGCTGGGGAGCCGTCTCGTGGTGGTACTGGGGCTCTTATTCTATCCCGTTCGCCTTAGGCAACTGCCTCTGGGCGATCGTGTTTGTCGAATACTGGAAGATTCGCGAGACAGACCTCGCCCTCCGATGGCAGGTAAACGGCGTCGGTGTCCTGAAGGTGACCAGGTCCAAGTACGTCTGGGAGAAGGAAATCCGAGACCCCAACACCGGTGAACTCGTCCAGTATTTCTCTCCCTACCGACAATTCCTGCGCCAACTGCTGCTCGTTCCGTTCGCCTCGGTGGCTAGTCTAGCGCTCGGCGGTTTAATTGTGGTGACGTTTGCGCTGGAAGTCTTCATCTCGGAGGTATACACCGGCTCGTTGAAGGGCTATCTCGAGTTTCTTCCAACGGTCATCTTCTCCCTGTGCCTGCCATCAATCAGTGGGCTTTTAACAAGAATTGCGACCAGGTTGACCAAGTACGAGAACTACCGGACCCAAGACCAGTACGACACCGCCCAGACCACCAAGCAATTCGTGATGCACTTCATCACAGCCTTCCTTCCGACCGTCCTGACCGCGTTTGTATACGTTCCGTTCGGTGCAAAGCTCATTCCTCTCCTCGGCCCTGCTTCTCTTCGAGGCGATTCGGCCGACCTCAAGCACGACATTCACATCGACCCAGAGCGTCTCAAGCAGGAGGTAATTTACCTGTCGCTGACAGGCCAGGTGTTGGATTTTGGACAGGAGATCGTTCTTCCATATGTGAAGCGGATAGTCTTGCAGAAATGGCGAGAATATCGTGAGCAGCACTCGACAGTTCACCACAAGCGTGACATCTCGCAAGCCACAAACCAGGTGCTGTTTGACGATCCGAACGAAAGCGCGTTCCTCGCTCGCGTCCGCAACGAGGCTGAAGCCGAGGAGTACAACGTGCACGAGGATACGCTCGAGATGTGTGTGCAGTTTGGGTATCTCACGCTGTTTGGCGCTTCTTGGCCGTTGGTCGCGCTGGGATTCCTGGTGAATAATTGGCTAGAGCTGCGTGGAGATTTCTTCAAGCTCAGCCTCGAGTGTCAGCGCCCCCCGCCGATCCGATCGGATTCCATTGGGCCCTCGCTCCAGGGCTTAGAGGTGCTGAGCTGGCTGGGAGCGCTGTCCACCGCTGCTATTGTATACCTCTACCGCGACGGTATGGTCGAGATTCGAGCCTCGTCGCTGCTGCTGACGCTTCTGCTCGCTGAGTGGGCGTATTTAGCGATGCGATTTGCGGTCAGCACTGGATTACGCAAGATTCTGAACAGCACGCTGCAACGAGAGGCAGCCAAGCGGTATGCAATGCGCAAGGGATACCTCGAAGCAGCATCCTCTGAGGGCAGCCCCCGAGGGAAGCTACGAGTGAGATTCCGCGACCGAGTCAGCGTCTACACGAGTGCGACAGATCCACCCTCCCCGCAGGCGGAAGAGATGCTCCATGAGGCGCCGCTGGATTCGGAGCGACGGTTCTGGTCTGGAGCCAGCGTTTTGGAGGATGGGGTCCGAATCATCAGGGCCTTGGGCAAGACGAGCCAAAAGGCGGAGAAGGAATTGTGAGTACAATGACGATGTACATAGCTAATTTGAGAGAATAAGCAAGCTGGTCCTTTCATCTTACGGGCGTAACGGTGTAACAGAGCTAGTGTAGGGCTGCGGCTTGGCCCCCAACAGCTCAGCTCCTGCAAGTCGAGGAAGGCGAAGCCCGAGCCACGTCACCGTGCCGGATGGTGTATCAGATTGAGGCTCGGCTCTTGATCCTGATCTGGAGGGATCATCTCGTGGGAGAGCGAAGATGAATGGCGATGATGCAGGTGAGATAGAGACAAGAGTTGGCAGGTTAGGCAGCGACATTGTGGGTGCATTACACAGCCATGGTTCGTACCACTTTGGCCACCAAGCGTCTCATGTGTGCTTGGCCCTCCAATCGACTGCAGTGCGGACAGGGCAGTGTGGTGACAGGATTATGGCATAAGACCTTCCAAGTTTCCAACGTCATTCGACAAGCGGATTGTGGGATTGCGGGCAAATAATTTGGGGCTAAAATTAGGGGATCGGCGCCGCTGGGCTGGGCTGACGGTGTTTTCCAGCAATTTCCAAAGCGACTCCACCGCAGGGCTGCGCAGCCCCGAAAATTACCGCTTTGGGTGCGTTTCGGCGCCCGCGATAGGCCGTTCCACCGTTGCTGGTGGCATGGGCCTGGCCGTGGCGCAGTCCTGCTCCATCTCCATCCAATTTATAAATCCCCTGGCCTAACCCTGATTCCGTCCCTGGATTATCACGATCAATCTCTCTCTCCCCTAAATCACAGTCAAATCAATCATAATGAAGCTCTTCCTCGCTGCCCCCCTCCTTTTCTCCTCCGTCTTTGCCATCGCCCAGCAAGATGACAACAACGACCTAGGAGACGACATCGGCAACATCATTGACGACATTTCCGACTCTGCCGGCGATGTCGGCACCGCTGTCGAGACCATCTTCGACTCCATCACCGATTCCCTCGGCTCCCTCCCTACCGACGTCTCCAGCTGGGCCTCCGAGGTCATCGATGGCGCCTCTACCTGGGCCACCGGTGCCTCGTCGGACATCGAGTCCGCCATCTCCTCGATCGCCTCTGAGGGCGAGTCCCTCTTCTCCACTGCCTCGGGCGAGGTCACCTCTGCCATCGACGAACTCTCCTCGTCCCTGGACGACCTGAACACTGTGACCCCCACCACCACTGCTGTTGAGACCACCACCACGGGTGCCGATGGCGAGACCACTGTCACCACCACCAACGTGACAACAACCCCTTCGCCCACTTCTGACAACTCCGATGATGATGCAAGCGAGACAACGGACTCTGACGACGGCGCTGCCTACGCCACCCCCTTCATGGGTGTTGCCGGTATCGTCGGTGTGATTGGTGTTATTGCTGCTCTGTAAACGCCTTGAATTGAGTTAAGTTGAATTTCAAACATTGGGGTTGGTCAATGGGATATACATAATGTGCTGGGAAAAGAAAGGATGGAAAGGGAATTATGCCTAGATGCATGCATTCGATCACAATTGAATTACTACGACCGCACTTGTACATGACTATTGTTACTTTCATTCACTATACATACATTTATACAATATTAAGCTGCATGTAATGCCACGCATGCATGCATGTTACTGTTCGGATTCCAAGGCTCTATCCATCTATGTGTCGCGGTATTTTTTATCCCCTGACCCTGCCTGTATCATCGCAGCCTCCGACTCTGCCTCTGTCATATGTGAATCCGTTGGACTCGCAGAGCCGAGTGTGGTCCGTGGCCCGGTGAAGAACCGGTGCGCATACAGATAGTAGTACGCCATGCACGCAACCCAGACGAAGCCGTTGATGACGATCGTGTAGTTCATCTCGTCGGCTGCATCACATGACATAACACCATTAGCATTCTCTTCACCATCATAAGAAGGGGCAAAACAAAGGAAAGGGGAAAGAAAAAGATGTGGGAAAAGGAAAAAAAAGGGGGGGGTGGAAGAAACTCACCACTGGGGCCCCGTACACTCGGAAACATACTGAGCACAAGCCCAAACGCCAGCCACGCGACCGCGACACACGCAATCGGCCGCGAGAAGCGGTCGCCCGTGTAGAACTCGCCGGGGCGGAAGACTCCCCGTTTCGCACTCCCACCCCAAACAAGCCTACAAAGAATCGGCAGCCCCCACGCGAGATAATTACTCGCGACAAAGAGGCTAAAAAGCGCGTTCGCCGCGACGCTGTTGATCAAGCAGAGCAGGCCGAAGAGCTCGCAGACGAGCAGGAGGAAGACGATCGCGTAGATCGGTTGGTAGGTGACCCCCAGCGATGGGATGTGCGAGATCCGGCGCAGGTAGGTCGAAAGTGGTAGCGCGGAGTCGCGCGCGAAGGCCCAGGTTTGGCGCGAGGCGGCGACGATCTGAATAGGCTTTCTTTAGTTTTGATTATGTAGTGGTGAGGTCGCGGGTTGTAGATTGTGGGGGTGCGTTTCATTCGGGTTTGAGACTAGGTTTTGAGAGAGGGAAAAAGGTGGGGGGAGGAGGGAGGGAGAGGGTGGATTGATGGAGGAATATGTAAAGGAATGATAATCATAGACGTACCAGGCTCAGCCCGATGAGGAACTGGATGAGAATGAGGACAGCCATGAAGCCCAGCGCGCCGGATTTGCCCAAAGCGTCGTAGTAGATCTATCGACCATTCATTCAATCAGCATTGCGTCCTCACATATACCATCGTTCACGATCGCAACAATACATATATCGCGCCCAGCGAAGATCAGGAGGGATGGAAATACCTGCGCCATCGGCTGCCCAAAGACGGTCCCCAGCGTATTGCCCACAACCGGATCCATGACAGCCGCCAGGACACTTAGCACCAAAAACCCCAGCACACAGGCACTCCCCGCCGAGAACAGGATCCCCCTGGGCACGGCGCGCGCCGCATCAACGGCCTCCTCGCTCATGTGCACGCACGAGTCGAAGAAGCCGATCGACCAGATCGGCGACATGAACGCGAGAATGAACGTCCATCCCGTCGGCCAATTGGAGAGGTTCTCCGTGTGGGTGAAGACGTAGGATGCCGAGTTTAGGCTGTCCTTCCCGCTGCGCGCGACTTTGCCCGCGGGGAGAGCGATGACTGTTGCGATGATGAGGGCGATGTTGATCCAGATGCAGGCCGTCTGGATCCGTGGCATGCTCGTACTCAGCAGGATTGTGGCCGCCGCGTGGATCACGATCAGCCCCGCGTATAGCCCGTAGATGGTCCCGTTCGAGGCGCTCCAGGTGCCGTCGCGGGCGATGGAGATGCAGGCGAGGATGAGGAGGGAGAGGGTGTCTACAGACAGACAGACAGCAATTAATTCGAGTTAGCGCATGCGCAGAGCATATGTGCATAGGAGGATTAGGGGAGCGGAAAGGAAGGAAAGAGTAGGTAGATGTTCTACGTACAGTCAACAGAACATATCCCCCCAATCAGGCCGAGCGTGTTGCTATACCCGACCAGGAAACTCAGCGGGTTCTTCCACTTCGTGCCCGCGAAGTAGTGCGTCCACCAGTACAGGCCGCCCGCGGTGGGCATGGCCGAGGCCATGTCGGCCATGGCGAGCCCGACGAAGAAGATGAGGATGCTTGCTGTGAACCAGCCCTGCAGAGAGAGATAGAGACATGTTAGTACCATTGTTGTTGTTGTTTTTGTTATTGCGCGCACGCGCGCGTTAGGGCGGAAAAGTATAGCGGAAGTAGTTCTCGCGCAGGGTCCGGTCCGGATTCCAATTTTGAATAGAATAACCTTGGAGGGAGCTTACCCAAACCATCCCCGCCGGGCCCGCGGGGAGCGAGAAGGCTATCGTGGATGCGATCGAGGGGACGAGGCCCATGATGCTGAAAGCGATCGCGAAGATCTGGATGGTCGAATACCGCCGACGCAGTTCTTGCTTGTAGCCCATTTTCGCTGCATTGTTGCATTGTTAGCTGGATTGTGCTTCTAACATGTTCTATGGTAGGAGCTGTCTAGAGCGAGCGGGGCGCTCGAGCAGGCTAAGGTAGCTAACGCACCGAGCAACTCTTGATCGTGGAGGTCGGCCAGGGCCGTTGTGGCGGTGCTCATCCCCGTCTCCGTCTGGTCGCGTGTGGGGTCCATCGCATGTAGTCGGTGAGACGGTTGGTCCCGCTTGTCGCGTCCTCGTGGAGAAAGAACAGGAACCAGGGAAGTGAAAAGAAGGTTGGGAGATCCGGCTCCCGAGAGCGAGAATAAGAACGAGATCCAAGGGAGATGGTCAGCTCAGCTCCCTTCCCCTTGCGGCGCCAGGAAGGGGGGTTCGATGCTGGATGATCAGCGACCATCATCGACGAAGGATCGCGGCTTTGTCTCGATTGGCCAGACTCTTTGTGGCGGGCGGACTAGCGGGGTTTGAGTGGGTGTGATTGGGCAGGTTTGTTGTCAGAGTTTGCGATCATGATTCATGACTAAAATAAGCATTTATTCACCAACATTTTTTAACTACAGTTACATCGGATATCCAGTCTATTACACCCTCTCCGGCCCTGCAGGAGGCTTCGGGTAGTGCGTAGGCGAAACCCCTTCCTCGGGATGTCTCCCAGTCCCAGCTTCAGCTCCAGCCCCAGCCCCAGCCGCAGGCGCAGGCGCGGTGCCAGTACCGGTAGTGCCACCCGCGTTCTGCTGCAGCACCCCATTCCGCGAAGTCGGCGACTCGGTGTTGATCGTGGTGGTGTCCGAGTACGACGGCCGATGCATGGACACATCCCACGACCCGGGCCCCATCTTGGCCTCCCACTCGTTAAAGTCCTGCCCCGGGTTGACCGACTCGTACGAGAACATGCGCAGGAAGTAGTAGAACCCGCACGCCAGCAGCGAGCCCAGCAGGGGGCCGACCCAGTAGATCCAGTGGTACCCGGGGAAGCTGCGGTTGATCACGTCTGGCCCGAGCGACCGTGCGGGGTTCAGGCTGCCGCCCGTGTAGTAGTCGCCTATATACGACACGCTTATATTAGAGATGGGGCCGGGGGAGACTAGGAAATATAGGCAGGGACGGACGTACCAATCATCTCAGTCACGAAGAAGGTCAAGCCGATCGCGACGGGCGCCAGGAAGGTTGATTTGTGCTTGACGACGGCGATCATGATGATGACGAAGACGAGCTGCGCGGTCAGGAACATCTCGATGAAGAGGCCCTGCGAGATGGAGGCGCCGCCGCCCAGCCGCGTCGCGACGTTGAGACCGCCCGGGAACAGGCAGCTCACGACGCCCGCAGATGCGATCCCGCCGATGATCTGCGCGGCGAAGACGAGCACACCGCGGATCGGGGGCATGCCGCCGACCAGGCAGAGTGCGAGTGTCACCTACCATATCGCATATTAGAGTAGCGCACACGGAGTCAATGAAAGAAGACATACAGCCGGGTTAAACAGCCCGCCCGTAACGCGGTAAAACGCCCAGACGTTGACCATCAGCGAGAAGCCAAACGCCAGAGAGGAGTACAGCAGCGCCGGCGTGTTTGGCGGCGCGCCATCGACCGGCTTGGGCGTGTTGGCGACCTGGGTGCCTGCGAACGAGAAGAACAGGAAGAGAAAGGTGCCGGTGAACTCGCCGGCGACGGCGATGAAGTTGTTGCGCGTGGTGTCTGCAAGATGCAGCATCGGCAGCTGGCTGCTGCGGCCGCGGCGGACCACGGGGTCCTCGCCCTGGGCACTGGTTGCGCCCCAGAATTTGGGGATCTGCATCGAGGTGGTGGAGGCGGCAGATGTATATATCTAGTCGATCTATCTGTCGATAATGTGGTGATATAGCGACACCATTTTTCTCAGTTGAAGCAGCTTTATATATTCCCCCATATTGCCCTTAGAGGCATCATCTTCGGTCGTCCACGTCATGACTCGCCCATTGTGTCGCTTGAAGCTCTTCTATCTCCCGCGAGGTTACTGTAAAGAGCCCTGTGGAAGAACGTCTAGACCGAGTCGGGAGGCGGAGGTCTTGCTGGGGAGAACCTGGGTTGGGCCGACCCCAATCGACGACGTCAAGATATCTCAGATCAGACAAAGAACGCGTCCTGAATCAGTCTAGTTCGCAGTCGAGGGACAGGGTACAGTGTTGCAGGGTGTTTGCTGCTTATCTCTGGCACTTTTGAATCCCCGCGACTCGATTCGTCGAGCCGCGTTGCTGATAACATTCCCTGCCTTAGCAACCCCGCCAGCTGGCCCTCCAAACGCTAATCGATCTCTTGGACTTTATCTCGAGGCTGCTTATCAGGCCCAGTATCCCCCTCCATCCCCTCCATCCCCTCGTTTCTTCCTCCAGTTCGTGCAACTGTGCTGCGATGATCGCCCTCGCTGTCCCCCCCGGCCGGTTGTGCGGATGGCTCCACGCGCCTCCGCGGAGAAACGGGCAGCTGTAGACCACGCCATTCACCTTCCGAGGAGATGCCATTACGCAGCTCGCCCAAAGCGGCCTAGAGACGCCTTCCGAGGGGAAAAATTTGTATACTGTCATCCATATAAATACCACTCTCCTTCATGACTTCACCACTGAACTTTCCTCCCATAAACTTTTCCTGAACCATAGATCACTCAAAGTCAATTGCTTCCTCCCCCCCCCGACTGACTCGTTCACCACCATGTCGCTCTCTCCCGAACAGGTCCAGCTCATCAAGGCCACGGTGCCTGTCCTCCAAGAGCACGGCGTCACCATCACCAAGGTCTTCTACGAGAACATGCTCAACGCCCACCCGGAGCTCAAGGTCGTCTTCAACGTGTCCAACAAGGTCCACGGCCACCAGCCCATGGCCCTCGCGGGCGCCCTCTTCGCCTACGCAACCTACATCGACAACCTGGGCGTCCTCTCCCCCGCCGTCGCCCGCATCTGCCACAAGCACGCCTCGCTCTACATCCAGCCCGAGCAGTATGACATTGTCGGCAAATTCCTCCTCGAGGCCATGGGCCAGGTGCTCGGCGACGCGCTCACCCCGCCGCTCCTTGAAGCCTGGGGCGCAGCCTACTGGCAGCTCGCGAAGCTCATGATCGGCATCGAAGCCGACCTCTACAAGGCCGCCGACGGCTGGACCGACTTCCGCGACTTCCGCGTCGCGCGCAAGGAGGTCGAATCCGACGTAATCACCTCCTTCTACCTTGAGCCTGTCGACGGCCAGACCCTGCCCCCCTTCCTCCCGGGACAATATGTCTCCATCCAAGTCGAGGTGCCCCAGCTCAGCCACGCGCAATGCCGTCAGTACTCGCTCAGCGACCAGCCCAACCCAAGTTACTACCGCATCTCGGTCCGCAAGGACGCGGGGCTCGATGCGGCCAACGACCCTGCGGCGCCCGCGCACCCAGGCTACGTCTCGAACATCCTACACGACACCGTCGCCGTCGGCGACATCGTCAAGCTCTCGCACCCCTACGGTGACTTCCGGCTCGAGAACGCCGACGCTCCCAGCCCGCTCGTCCTCATCTCCGCGGGCGTCGGCCTCACCCCGCTGACGGCCATGGTCAACTCGCTGACCAGCAACTCGCGACCCATCAGCTTCATCCACGGGGCGCACACGAGCGCCTCGCGCGCCTTCAAGTCCGCGATCGCGAGCCTGACGCAGTCGATCCCCAACCTGCGCACGACGAACTTCCTCACTGTCCCCGGCGAGGGTGACAAGCAGGGCGAGGACTACGATTTCGCGGGCCGTGTTGATGTCACCAAGCTTGACGAGAAGAAGGACCTGTTCCTCGATGACAAGGAGGCTCAGTACTACGTCTGCGGACCGACCGCGTTCATGCTCGCGACCAAGGAGGCGCTTGTGGGCAAGGGCGTTGACGAGGCGCGCGTGCACATGGAGCTGTTTGGTACGGGTGGCGTGCCTGCGGCTTGATTGAATGACCCGATTGCAATCTAGAATCTGAGTGTTCCGGGTTCTGACTCTTTCCCTGCGTGAAGAGAAATCTGGAACATCATCAGAGTGACGAATTTTCTTTTGGTACAAACTTTTTTTTTTTTTTCCTCTGGCGGGGTTTTGATTGGCCCAATGACGCATGATATCCCGGGTTGTTTTGACGGATCATCCCGAAGTTCCCGGTGTTTTTTTATGTAATTAGAATTCATGGTTGACCGCAGTGGCGTTTTCAGGGACAAATGGAATCTCTCTTCTCTTCTCTTCTTCGCTTCTTTTTGCTGGATTTCTTCCTAGCGAGGTCCCCATTCTCCATTTTATTCCCCGTCCTCGCTGATTCTTCGGCGGGTGCGACACGTGCTTCGGCCGACGGAAGTGACGGCCGGCGAGCGAGTCTCCCGGCACTCCCTACTGAGGTATCAAGGAGTATCCTGCTGAGCAATTCTGGCGCCATGATTGGTCAGAGTGCTTGGCGACTTGCGGTCAGCATTGGCGAATCGTGTGTCAGCTGCTGCTGGTGCGAGCAGATTTGACCGCGGATTATCATAGGGCCGGAGAGGCTGGGTGCATAATTCCACAATGCATTGTTGTGTTATGCAGGCAGGCAGGCAGGCATTTTGACAGGTGTCAGTGTGATGGATGTCGCGGGCAGGACAGAGACAATACTGAACCCCCTCTCACTCACGGGTAACATCATCAGCCCTTTCGGTTTCAAATTCCCTCTCGACTACAGGTACTAACAAGATATACTTCCAGCCTCGGACCAAACAAGACACGAATACGACGACCCTTGGACGGACACCTGCGCCCATCTCGGCCAGTGAGTGGCCTGCTCCGCAGTTTACCACGATGATCTACACTCGCGATACGAGGTAATGGAACCTCGTATGCAGCAGTCTATTTATATATCTATATCTATACGATTATACTACTCTCACCTCGATCATCATCGAGCCAGCTATACGATTCGAGAGACTGAGTTGGAATGCATGCTACCCCGCGCGAATCCCAAAATAGCAAGCGACGTTACAACCCGACCCGCCGCAGATCATCCACACCCCCTCAAGTCTGCACGATACGAATCGACGGCGCACATGGTCAGGAACACGAGGGTTTCCGGAGACGGCATTGGTCGGTGATTCGCGATCGCGGGCTGTTGGGCACGGCGATCTTTTCGTATCGTATCGGATCGGGATTTAGGTTCTTCACTGCAGTGCGGGAAGCGGAGAGTCGATGCCAGATGGACTGTAACATGGGAACGTGGGAGGAGGAGCCTTGAAGAAGGAGGCCGAGAGGGGGGGAAGAAGAGGAATCATATCTCTATAAAGGTGTCGCTCCTCGCTGGGATTCGTGATAGATAGATAGCAAAAGAGATCGAAACTCGCGATACCACCCCCACCATGAAGCTTTTTACTCTCCTCCCTCTAGTCGCGGGGACTCTCGCCGCCAAGACCTGCACCAGCAACGGGGCCCAGGACCCCTCCGCTTACAAACTGACCATCTCCGCCGACTCCTCCGCGCTCGCCACCCTCTCGGCGATCTTCTCCGCCGCCGGCAAAAACGTCTCCGTCTCGGACGTGCTGGACTCGGGCAACCGCGCCCTAACCTCCTCAAAACCCTCCATCGGCAACGGCAACCCGGTCGTCCACCTCGCCTGGAACACGGGCGACGAGGACACAGCCAAGTGGCTTCCGCAGGGGATCACCTCGTCCGCGGACGCGGACACCTCGGGCAAATGGGAAGACCGCGAGGCGTGGATCGTCAGCTGGCACCAGGACGACGACAGCAATGCGCGGGTGAGCTTTGTGGACCGCGCGGCTGAGAAGTATCGGCATGTGTACCTTGTACGGCCGGAGGGGGACAGCTTTGCCTCTGTGGGCGTGCATGCGGGCGGGATTGTCTGGTATCAGAACTTTCTGTACGTGGTGGACACCTCGGTGGGCGTGCGCGTGTTTGACCTGGGCAACTTGTGGGAGGTCGAGATTGGGGAGGGGCTGGGCAAACAGGCCGATGGGAGCTATGTCGCGGAGAATTATCGCTATGTGCTGCCTCAGATTCAGTACGACCCATCCCTTCCTTTCGTTTCCTTTTCACTCTCTTCCGCCCGAGAGGGGGATATGTATGTATATATGTACTAACGAAAAAAATCTCGCAGCTACTACCGCTTCTCCTCGACAAACGGCTCGAAATTCCGCCACAGCTACATCTCCCTCGACCGCAGCGCCAACCCGCCCACGCTGCTGGTGGGCGAGTACCAGACCGAAGACAGCACGGTCGACATCCGGTTCGTGAAATACCCACTGAGCCCGTCAACAGGCCGCCTGGCTGTCAACGGCGACGGCGTCGTAACCGCGACCGAGGCATACTGCACCGATTTCCTGCGCGTGCAGGGCGCCTTCTCGCGGAACGGGCAGTTCGTCGTGTCGCGGAGCAATGGGGCGAGCAAGGGAGGGGATATGTTTGTCTGGACGCCTGGGCAGGCGGCGGAGGCGCATGCGGGCTGGTTTCCGCCCGGGAATGAGGATCTGAGTTATAATACGGTGCGGAAGGAGTGGTATACTGTTACGGAGCACGAGGGGTTGAGGTGGATTGTGGGGTATGATAGTTATTAGCTGGATGGGAGAGAGAGAGAGAGAGAGAGGATGCGTGGTGGAAACGGGATAAGGGGTCCTTCATAGGATGTGTATAGAGAAGTGTGGGTGGGTGGGTGGTGTGTACAGGGTCCGTACCTGTGTGCAATGAATGCATAAAATCACAGCCTGAGGCATAAAGAATGCACCGATGAGTAAGTGAGACATACAGGGCGACCATACTCATCCATGTATTGTCGCCAAGAGACTACAGCGTAGATGACACGTCCATTCGTCATGTCCTGACGTGAAGCGGGTATAATCATAACCGCTGGAATCCAGATTCCCGATTCTAGGGTCTAGAGGTGGCCGCCATGCTCGGAGGCGCGCTTCCCGGTAAGTGAGCGGGCAGGAATCAACCGCTGCGGCAGGTGACTTGATAAGGTGAGGACGGAGTCTCACTTCCGCGTCAGGCCACGACTTTCGCAATTGCCATACGGGCGAGAGAATGGATTATCGCTTGATTGAGACACGGAGGCCGCCGTTGCAGATGACGAGTGATGACGGGCGATTTGAATTGACTTGGATTGAATTGTTCCTTGATGTTTATATATACCCTGCGTGCTTACTGCGGCGTGCGTAAGAGGTGCTTGAGAAAGAGGTGAGTAAGGAGTGTGTGTGTGTTGAGCAGACAAATTAGAGGTAGCATAGTAGAGATTAACATGACGATTAATCTGTTTATGACAGCTCCCTAATAGTGTTAGCGCCTAAAGTAACGGTTTTATAGCACCGGCTCCGACTTACGGCCGGTCACTCGCCCTCTTTCTCAACCGTTGCATAAATCGAGGGCGATCCAGCGATCCCTTCCGCAGCTCCACAGCCTGTCATGTATGCGCGAGAGATCCCTAATTCTCCCTAATTCTCTGGCTTGCGTCTCGGACCCGGCCGATATGAGCCCTGTGGCCACATCTGGATGCCCAGTATCCGGTGAGGTGACTTCGGATCGAGGCCACCGAGCAAGTGATCGTTCAGAGATTGTCATCGCTATCGAATTCTGAGTCGGATGCGCTGCCAGAAACGGGTGTGTTCTCTGGGCCTTCTGGTTTCCTTTCGGTACACACTGTTTGGGCCACCTGCTATATAATAAATCCCAGACCCGTAAGCTGTCCATGGCTCCTCCCATTCCATCTTGCCACATCGCATTTCACATTCATCAGCATTGCAAGTCTGGCCCTCTCTTGCCTGACCCTGACCCAAAACCAAATCCCGAAACCCAACACCACATGGCGTACAACATGTCTCCTGATCCCCTCTCGGCCAATTGGTCCTACGACAGCGCCATCGACCTCTTCTCCATCAACACCATGATGCCCGAGTCCTTCCCCATGGATATCCCCAACGACCTGTTCTTGGACTCAAAGGATCTCCCTTCAGACTTTTGGGCTGCCCCGACGGATATCAACGGCTTCACTGTCTCCAATGAGGATTCCCTCTCTTCTGTATGCGTCCCCCCCTATACCCTTCCTCACCTCACCACCTCCTTCTCAATTACCCCCCCCCCCCCCCTACAATAAGATGATGGAACAATAACTGACATCCAGCAGGAAGAAAGCGACGACCAATCATACTCGCCAACAAACTTCATGTCCTCAACCCCGCCAGCCGCCCACGACATCTCCTCCCCCATCGCCCTCCCAAACCCGCAACCCACCGCTTCGAAGCGCAAGGCTGCCCCCTCGATCGCATCAACACGCTACTCCTCCTCCCCAGAAATCCACCCTCAACAACACCAGCCTTCCAGAACGACGACGACGACGACGTCATCGTCATCCACATCGACGGGTCGCAAATCCCGAACTAACTCCGACGACTCCACCCGCGGCCGAAACGCCGCCAAGCGCGCCGCCCACAACATCATCGAGAAGCGCTACCGCACAAACATGAACGCCAAGTTCGTCGCTCTCGAGAAGGCCATGGCTGTTACGCCTGCCGGGTCGGGTGCTGGTGGTGTCTCGAAGACAACATCGACGTCGGGCGCCGCTGGACCCAAGTCCTCGGCGTCGCTGAAGAAGTCGGAGATCCTCAGCAATGCGATTGCGTATATGCAGGAGCTGCAGGAGGTGAACGAGAGGCTGAGGAAGGAGGTTACGACCCTCAATCGCAGGGTTTCGTACTGCTAAGCGGTTCGAAGCTGTTGGCCTTCATCCTTCTCTTCTCTCCTCTCCTCTTAATTTCATTTCGACACAACCTATACTTTGGGAATAATTTTGTCTTGGATAGTCTTGTTTGATTGTTGTTTCAGCTGGACTGACTAGATTCCGGGTTACTACTACTACTACTTTTGGGGGCGTTTTCTCACTACCTGACTGACTGTCTCGAACATCACCATCACACCTCAACGTCACATCGCCTCATCCATCCTCCATCCTGCCTCGCCTCGCCTCGCCTCACCCATCTTCACCTTGTACAATACAACACTCCCCTTCCCCAACCTCACCTTGCATCTTTTTCCACGAAAGAAAAAAAAAGCTAGACAAGGTTCATTCGGCGTTCTATTTACATCTCCTTTAGCATGGCATGGCTGGAATACCCGGAAAAAGTTGGTCTGGTTCTTTAAATTTTTTTTTTGTTTTGCGCACACGCACACGAAAGAGGCTCTCAACTACTACAACTGCAATATTTATTGCTCTGCATGGCAGATTACATCTCATCGCATCGCATCCTTATCACACTGTATGTTAGTGGATAGATAGGTATACCTTACAGGAAGATACAAAGAATAAAGACCAATCTGCGATGAATACTTATAATCCATGTGTTTGTTTACTGTACATGATTCGGGAGAAGGTTCAGCTGGTGGGGCCGAACAGACTCTGGCCAGAGTTTGTGTCTCCCAAGTTTCTCTCGCATGTGCAACCAGGTCGGGACTAGCGCTGCACTGTAAATAGACAGCTTGATGCAAGGGTATGTAGGCGGTAGAGTTCCGGCCCGTTTGCCCGTTAGGCTATTGATGTGTTAACGCCAAATCTCGCATTGGTTCCCCTCGCCGAACCTCCGAGGGCCGCTTTCGAGCCTGTACATAGGCGTCCGAGCTTCGGCCGCGAGGCATTTGAGATGTCGGCTCTCGGTCAAGACTCCAGCAGCTTGGGGGCCGGTTTCTCTTATCTACTCCTTGGGACCCTCGCTACATTCGGAGACCGGTAGTCACACGTGGAGCTAGATATGTAAGGGAGAGTGATGATTATAATGGATTAGATATTTCTCATCTCCATTCTGCGCCCCATAGCTCGGTTTCGACCCATCTAGTTGCCAAACAAGACAAGCCCCGCTCGACCGAGGCTGGAATCGCCCGTTCTGTTCCCTGCGCCTTGCGATTGGGGGCGAGCGCCGAACAGAGTACATAGATACCGTAAGAGGCTAATGATATTGGGCCACGTTACGCGCCGTTATGTGTCTCTCTCTGCCTTTCGGAATCCGATCGCCAATTGGTTGAGTCTATTGCTGACGATTAGGCAGTGCCTTGTTTGCTCTCTTACTATGACGATCAGATGAATTTGACCATGTTGTTATTGGCCATAGCCAGTTACCCACATGTTTAACTCAGGGCGTCGGTATGCCGGCAGTGCTACGGTCGCCAGCGTGATATGTATCGAAAAGTATTTAGGCTTATACGGCAGTTATGTATTTTGTTTGTTCTCTACGAACTGGGCTCTTAGGGGCTTGGATAGATGGGGCGTAGGTAATCGTAGTGCGTGTCTGGCCGACCAAGTGTAGATAGAAGTATCTAGTAGATAGGGAGGAGGAAGCACTTTCCTGCCTGACACAAATGCCTGATTCGATATTAACGGACCCAAGAGTGGGGATTCGAAAGAAGAACTCGGGGCCAAGGGAGACAAAAGTGGAGGATGTCCAGTACCGGAGCTTCGGTATTTTTTTATTATGATCTCGACCTGGCCCAACGAATCAGTGGGTCCAAGGGAGGCAACGAGTCTTGGTGTTTTATTTTGGTTTGTCACCTCACCTAACTCGAGGAAGTAAACTTGCCAGTTATCATACCTTCCGGCTCAATTGAGTAGGTTCTTGACTACGGGTGCTGGTCGGGTAGTGAGTGAGGTCGCTGTTCTCCGTCCGAAGAAGTTTCAAGGTAAGGCCCTATCCGAGCATGAAACACGAAACTCGGGGGCATAAAACCCAAAGGAGAAAGACCGCAAATGGATGAGTTGCATTCAGGTCGAAGGAAAGGGCATACTCTGGGCCTGCACAGTCAATGTACGGCAGAATACCAGTGGGTTATGGGGGACTAGACCTTTAATCATGTTCTATTATTGACTTGAGTCTCTTTTTTCTATAAGCACAGTCAGACGAACACCGCAGAAATTAAACTCAACGAGAATCAACCTATTACGAGTTGATAGACTTCCCACTGTACAGAGTCTTCACCATCTCGAGTGCCGTTCTCCCCCATCGGTCAGTCTTGAACATGTCCACTCGAGAAGCGCTTGGGCGCCCGAAGCAAGAAAGATTTCAACTACCTCTGGCTGGTTCGAATGCACCGCACTTTCGAGGGCTGTACAGCAGGGCCATGGTTCGGAGTTGGGACGGCGCATTGGAGGGACGGGGGTTACACCTTTAATATCAAGGAGCGCCTGTACTGTTTGCACATCTCCGGCTGTGGAAGCTAGAATCAGTCAATTGTAGAGCCCGATTTCGGCCTGTTGTCTCGTATCCTTGAGCGAGGGCTTGTGTTTCGTGACGTTATCTTCGCCAAAGCGCCAAAGCCACAGTGATTGAAGGTCATTTTCTTCTTTCTCCTTGTCTAGCAAGGGCTTGCGATTCGCTAGGCGCATTTGCAGCTTCTGCTGAAGGATTCTAAGCTCTTTCCGGTGAGATATTCCGCAATAATCAAGATGAGCTCTTCTGGGAGCTCAAATAACGGGGCAGCAACTGAGGCCATATTGTTAACGGTGGTATCGAGAGATGTCTAAAATCATCGACCCATTTGTGGCAGTCGGCGTGGGCGGATGGTTTATTTAATATTTGTTCATAAGCCTGTTGTCCTTCTCCAGCTCCATAACCCTGAAACATCCTCCATGCGCAACAGGAGGCCCTAAGGAGGCGGCCGGGGTCTGGCTGGGACTTAACTTCGCTCCTGGCAGGTACTCACAGCTCTGCGTTAGCTCAAATAGTCCTAATGGATAATGAATGTGCTATTATGCTCTTCTCTGAAAAGATGCTAGTAGCTAGTACCTATACTCGCCCGCCCTATTCTAATCGTCTTTCTAAGCATGAACCAAGGGACCGTGAAGTCCACATTTTGTAGGTTTATTTATGGGTACAAAGGCTTACCTAGAACAATCATCAAGTGGCTAAAGGATTGGAAACAAAGGTACAAACAGCACCGGCACTATAAAGTCCTTTGTGTTGCCGTGTTAACATATATACATGACATTGGAACCCCCGGATAAGCAACCTCCAACTTCTGCTTCTGCTCAGGATTGCATTATTTCAGCATGACTTCCTCCACCACAAAGCTCTTCGGCCTCCCCGAGGAACTCATCCTTATTACAACAAAGTACCTCTCAGGCCCAAGCCTGAAATCATTTAGCGCGACCTGCAAGGATGCCTGGAGAATTGCTTGTCCGTTGCTGCAAGAGGAGAGAAGGCACCGCGAGCTTTACATATGGGAGCGCGTTACGGATCCAAGACCAACTTTGACATGTGCCTCGCCTTTCAGAGGGGACGTGGATCTTAACAAGCTGCCCCAGTACAATGAATTGTTACTCGCCTGTGGGAACGGAGACACCCAATTGGTATCTCGTCTGCTCAAGATTGGTGTCTCTGCCTCCCCGCCGATGAGGTATGGCGCTCACCTCGAATGGCTATTTCATACTCCGCTAGAGGCAGCTGTTCATTCTAATAACACGGAAATTGTGAAGATGCTTCTTGCTGCTGATGTTGAACTCCCGTTTCAAGTCCACCTGAGAGGGCGGCTCATCTGCAATGGGAGGCCTGATGACGAGACCATCAAGGTGTTGCTAGACCATTGGTTTGATTCTGGTGAAGTTCCGCATATTCTATCTGAAGTTCTGGGATGGGCGTGCCAACGAAGGGGAGTGCCCCTGTCTATAATGGAGTGGCTCATCAAGAGCTGCCACGATGTCAACGCCTTTAGCCATTCCGGAAGCACGCCCCTCGGTCTCGTCTTACGGAGGGGCACCATGAGTACCGATGACCGCATGGTGGTCATTAGAATGCTAGTGCAGAATGGAGCTAATGTCAACACTCCTTGCGACTATCAGGGCTCGTATCCATTACACGAGGCCCTGTCAGCCTCGACCGATGCAGCAGCGGTCGTCAAGCAACTTCTGCATGAATTTAACGCAGACC
Source organism: Aspergillus baeticus (assembly GCA_027569055.1). Taxonomy (NCBI): domain Eukaryota; kingdom Fungi; phylum Ascomycota; class Eurotiomycetes; order Eurotiales; family Aspergillaceae; genus Aspergillus; species Aspergillus baeticus. Next base: position 59,101 of record JAPDEI010000073.1, read on the forward strand.
CAAACACCATAGTCGCTGGAGACTCACCCCTGCGTAAAGCCGTCCGCCATGGATCGGAACCTGATATAGCGGAGCTCCTCCTTGACGCCGGGGCCCAACTGGATTTAGAGGGTTTCGAGCACGCAATTGGCGAGAGCTCGCCCTCTCTTCCGATCATTTACGACAAGTGGGTGTCACAGTTCGGACACCAGAACCCTAGTCATCTGCTGGGAGCAGCGGCAGCCATGGGCGATATACAGAAAGTGGAGAACCTCTTTGCGTTACTGAAAGGCGACGAGTCGGGCACAGTATCTAACATTGGCTTGGCCCTCAACAGGGCCAAAGAAAACGCTGCAATGGATCGTCTGATTTCGCTCGTGTTGACAATCAAAGCACCCAACATATGTGCAATATTCAAGCAGGCGGCCGCCACGGGGTACAAGGGCCATTTCGGTATGGCTCATTCAGGGGGGTGTGCCAAGTTAGCCCGAGCGGCGCTGCGCTGCGCCCCAGCCGCTATGAAAACAATCCTGAATGCGATTTGCGACGTGATCCCCGACGACTATAACAACCGGGTCAAAGATTTCCTCTGCATTGTCGTACGGTCGCAGAACCTTGACGCAGTCCGGCTCGTTCTGGGCCGCCTCAACAAACCCGCATCTTATGCCCAGTCCAACCCCCCCAACACTCCGCTGAACGAAGCTGTTGCAACAGGGAACATTCCGCTCCTACAAGTCGTTATTGACTGGTTTCCGCTGGAGCTGCAGTCCGCATCAAGTCACTATGAAATGCCGCTCGCCCACGCCGTTCGGCACAATAACCCGCAGGCCATGAAGGCCCTCATGGCAGCGAAGACACACCCCTACGTTCCGTTCACGTACATGCTAGATAACGGTTTACACACCAGGAAGCCATCGGTAATCCAGTTTGCATCGGCCCAGGGATATGCAGACGTCGTCAAACTCCTCCTGGAGCACAGCTGCAACGTCAACACAAGAGATGACCTCTGCGAGAGGCCGATTCTATCTTGGGCCTCTCAAAACGGTCACATAGATGTTGTCAAGGTACTTCTTGCGCACAAACCAGACATAACCGCCACTGACTCGGACGAAATGGATGCGTTAGCCTGGGCCGCACGCAACGACCATGCGGATATCGTTAAACTGCCCCTGGTGCACGGATCCGACATCAACAGAAAGGATGAACGCGGCTGCTCTGCGCTGTGGTACGCTGCATACTACAACAATCTCGAAATGACGCGTTTGCTCCTCGAAGCCGGCGCAGATGCAAAGTGCATTAGCCATAGCAAGTACGATAACTCGTCGCTATTTGTGACCGCGATTACGGGGGCGTTAGAAATGTGGAAGCCAAAACAATCGGGTAATCAACTCGTGTATGGGCATCGGACACTTCGGGATAAGACACTAACCGGAGAGCAGTTCAACGAGATAGTACAGAAACATGCCGCGATCGGACGATTGCTACTTGAATGGGGCGCCCCTATAAAGGATAACCAAAATAGTTATACCGCAGCGCCTCTATTTGCCATTGAGCATGACCTTGCCCCCATTCTGCAGATCTTTTTGGATCGAGGGGCTGTCACTGTCAACCAGGTTAATGGGAGAGGAAAGACGCCCTTGCATATAGCTGTGGAGTTTAATTCTCATGCAGTCGCGCAGCTGCTAGTTACTAAGGGCGTTGATGTTTGTAGATCCGACGCTGATGGGAACACACCCTTGCATGGAGCCCAGGATGACCAGATGGTCAAGATTTTGTATGGGAGGATGCCGTTTGTCTAATTTTGATTTGTACTTGCGTACTGGTCTGGACGCAATATTGATTAGATACAGGATGTGGAGATATAAGGTATTAGTGAAAGCGAAGTTAGAAACTTACATCTCTAGATATTAATAATTAATTTATCGTGCGCATGCGTGTTTCTATCACAAAGCAAAAAGCATAATTGACCTAACAAGGATACGAAGAATTTATGCCTCGATTAACCGACGGAATTGTCCTCACTGCTACCTCGTAACCCTAAATTGAGCCCTAGGTCCGAGATCGCCTGCCTTTCACGGAGCGCGGTGTTGGAGATTGGAAAAACCACAAGGGATCCTCGTCGGACAGAGTTGAGCCAGAGTCGAACCATAGAGACTACTAGCAACCTCATTCTATGCCCCCCCCACCCAACAAAGAGGCAAGCGAAGGGTGGTGATTCATGTAGGTAGTTTAATAATTGTCAACGTAGTGAACAGGCATTTTATTCTAGTCCTTACCTCTTGGCTTTTGTCCCTGTCATCGGATTGAACCACAAGTATACATAGTATTCTGAATCGTCAAAACATTTGTGAGCCTACTTTCTTGAACTAGACCTCTGATCCTTAGTATTATCCTGAAAGGCCATTCTCTACAAGGATAATTGCCCACTCATACACGAGAGATAAAGAAATGTGACAAGTATAAATTCAAGGCACAAAGGCTGCAGTCATTGCAATGGCCCTATAAAGATCTGAGGATAAAGAATCGAGCTCGCAAAGGCCTGGAGATGTTATATTAACGCGGCGCATGCCATCTTTTAGTCTGATATACAACCCATTCCCGCGTATTCAAGTTTACCTACACCTAACCCTTTTCACAGTCATCCGATACATATCGTACCTAACGAATAACTCGATCCAACCGAAACCCCAAATATCATTATCACAAAATGGCTCCTCCCATCAACCTTTTAGCCCTCCCGGAGGAAATCATTCTTCAAATCGTGAAATCGCTCTCCCAGAAGAGCTTGATCTGTTTTGCCAAAACTTGCAGAACCGTCCACAGAATCAGCGGCCCGCTTCTGGACTACAGGAGGAAAGAACACCGAAGTGTATGGCGGGAAGACCATAGGGGTGCTATTCCTACCATAGCGTATTCTAAGGTGAATCCTCACCATCTAGCCGATGGTAAGAGCCTAAAAGATGTGGCAGAATACAACACTCTCTTGGACGCCTGTGAGGCCGGCGATGTTGAATTTCTATCCAACTTTCTTTCCAAAAAAGGTATTCCCAAGTCACCTTTTAAGAGGTCTGGGGGCTACTACACACTGCTTGAAGCTGCTTCGCGCCATATTGAGGTGGTGGAGATGCTGCTGAAGGCGGGCGTTGTCTCAGGTGGCTGGAAGTTCTCAGATGCTGCCCACCTCGTTTGTATGGAGGGCCTGAGCCAGAAAACACTCGACCTTCTGATTCAAAACGGCCTCAACCTTGATATGACACATGAGCAGACTGGAAGTACATTGCTCCACGGCGCGTGCCTTAACGAGCGTTTGCCCTCCGTTATCGAACTACTGACCAAGAACGGTCTGGATCCCTACACACAAGATATGGACGCGAATACCCCTCTCTCAGTCGCACTTGAAGCGTACGGAGATACCAAGAAAGAAGAGTTTTTGGACCTGATCCGCGCCTTGGTAACTAGTGCATCAAATAACAAGAGGCCATGCAGAGGAATATCGGAGTCTCATGCCTTGCATTATGCGGCACAAATGGGGGACGTGAAACTGACAAAGCTGCTTCTGGAGCACGGGTCCGACGTTAACGCGCGCGATGGAGATAATATAGCCCCAGTGAACTATACAGAGTCAGAGGCATGTGCCGCAGTCCTGTTGGAGGCAGGCGCCGATCTCAGTATAGCCATTGGAACCACGTCGCACAAGACCTACAGCAACCAACTCCAGCACGCGATAGACGAAAACCACGCAATTCTCCCGGTTCTATTTGGTGCTTGGGTGGCGCGCTTTGGCATCCACCATTGCCCGGCGACTGTGTTTGTTGCTGCGGCGTGCCTGGGTGAAGCCTCGGTGGTAGAGAATCTGCTGCCGCTGATCAAGACGGACCCTGACTACGAGACGTACAATGAAGACAGAGCGCTCTTTGCCGCAGTCCAGATGATGACACAATCGGTGTATGAATCCATTCAAGAACTATTACCAGAGGACGAGACGGATATCCAGGATTACGTCTCGAAACTGGAAGCACGCAAAGCCGCATACTTTGCGGCAGAGTCTACGCATGAAAAAGTGATCCAGTTCCTCCTTGATCAAACTCCAGATCTCGACCCGCATTCAGTGAGGACTAAATCATACCCCGAGACCGCACTGGGCATGGCTATTGTCTGCGGCCCTAGGAGGATTGCCGAGGCCCTGCTATCGCGCCTTCCGCCTGCAGAGACCTTCGACAGCCGCTGGAACGAGGTGCTGACAGCGACCTTGCTGTCTGGTCCATATTTCCTGAAACTTGTTCTAGACCGGATCTCGTGTCCCATCAAAGCCTCGGACATGCGGCGCATCCTCGAGAGCGCTGTCGACATGGGCCACCCCGAGATATGTCGCCTATTGTTAGATCGCGTGGGTTCATTTGCAGAGATGGAACTGGATCCCAAAGGGCATGATACGCACCTCCTGCTCATCGCAGCGGGCAAAGGCAGGTATGAGATTGTGAAAATGCTAATAGAACGGAATGCAAGCCTGCAAATCACGGACGCAGATGGTTCTACCGCGCTATCTCAGGCCATCTCACACAAACACCCGGATGTCGCCTTGTTGCTGATTTCCGCGGGATGTGACGTTCGATTTACCATAGAGAAGTTTAGAGATACCGAGTATCTACTTTTTAAGGTTGCGAAAATTGGACACTGCGACCTTGCCGGGCAAATACTGGACAGAGCCGCTGATATTGACGAGGCCATCAAAGGGACTATGCTGATAAAGGCCAGTGAAGCAGGCCATGTGGAAATGGTCAAGTTCCTACTAGAAGAGCAAAAGGCATCGACCGGGCACACCGACAACCGGTGCAGAACAGCTCTTATGCAAGCTGCTCGCTGTGGGCATGCTGCTATCGTGCGGCTCCTCCTTGATGCGGGCACCGAGATCAATGCGCGGGATGCATGTGATATTGATGCATTTTACCATGCCACAGTCAAGTATGGTGACTACGATGGGCGTGGAGGTGTAGAAAAATGCTTTCCGTCGAGAGAAGCCTTCTTGGAACGCCTCCAGCGTCAGATCGAAGTGGTGCGAATCCTGATCAGGAAGAAACCCGACGCTCACCGCAGCAAATGGGACGGTAGATCTGTGTTCTCCTATCTGGCTCAACACTCCCAGGTTGATATGATGCGGTTCTTTGTTTCCGAGTGGCGAGTCGATATCAACGAGGTAGATGCGAAGGGACTTACGCCGTTGTGGCACGCTTGCAAGGCAGGCGCTGTTGCGAGCGCCGAGTTCTTAGTTCAGGCAGGCGCTGATATTTTCAGGTCGGATCCGTCTGGTAAAAACACACTCTTGCACGATACTGATGATGAAATAGTCAAGGTACTATACTCGAATAGGTGAGCTTAACGGGCGTTTGAGAAGAGCTTGTGATTCGATGGGTTTAGTTTGTATGGTTTTCTTTTCTTTTGTTTTTTACTGTTAGCGTCTGGTCCTTTACCTTGGTTGTAGGAATGCAGAAGGAACTTTGTTAAAATTTTGGCAGGAAGGGTATTGGTATTGCGAGCCCTACCACGCTAATAGTGACGGCGGCCAGGCTGGGAGACCCGGGCCTAATGGAAAAAGGTCTTCCAATTGAGCCAAGGCGAGGAAGACCCTGGATCCTGTGGCCCACAGAGAGCGATTATCGAAGCGGGGCGCTGGAAACAGGCTGAGTGTGTAGAGTTTCTCCTTAAGCACTTGAAAGAACTCGATTTGGCAACCGCAACAGGCCTAGACGACACTGCAGTCACTGCGCTTGACTATGTTTTGGAGGATTCTCGCTTCTCTCAAAAGACAATCAGGCAGCTTATTCGTAACGCTGGGTGGAGGGATCGCTTTCCGGACCCTTCTCAACGCAGTGCGATACCGGTCAGTCCGGACCGTCGGGCTGGTCTTCAAGGCAATGCAACTTGAGAATCTCGAAGGAGCCGTAGAGAAGGCCCTGATTTTAGCCGCAGAATTAGGAAAGGCCAACACATGCTGTATGATGCTTAATTACGTTCATCTCAACACAGGATGCCACGACGTGCTTCTTCAAGAAGCCTCCCGCGCTGCCACCGCCGCACCTGCCGGCCAGGATCAGCTCCCAGTCATACAAGCTCTGATCGAGCCCAGGACAGATCAGCCGGTTACTATCCAGCTGGAAGCAGTCAAAAACGGTCACCTTGAGATTTTAGAATACCTGATCGCCGCCAAAGGTAATGCTATCTGGAATAGGGCAGTTGTAGTACGAGAGGTAGCCTCTAAGGGTAATATCAGCGCTACAAAGACCCTTTATCGCCAGTGGCCAGAGCTGAAAGAGGTCACGTCACCATCCGCCCCTCGAGAAATCATCCCCATCGCTGCTGCCGCCAGCAAAGCCACCCTGGTGGAATACCTGATCACGATACTCGCCAGGGCAGAAGACGTCGACCACAGAGTTGACCAATGACAAACAGCCTTACATATTGCCTCTTCCAATTGTCGCTCCGAAGTAGCCGAGCTGCCCCTCAAGGCTGGCGCAGAGGTTAATGCGTTCGGTGCACAGCACAGCACACCTTTTGTACTCGCCGCTACTACGTGGTATCGAGAGCTTGACCTGATACGCGCTCTAGCAGACATCACCCCAGCAGATGGGCCCTGTGAGTACGTTGTAGACTCTCGGCTGAGACAAGTTCAAACTGTGCGTGTGCTTCTAGAGCACGGGGCTAACATGAATGCTCGAAGTATGTTGGGGAAAAGTATCTTGTCCCACTGTGTGTCCAACGGCGATAAGGATCTGGTCCAGTTGCTTGTGGAAAATAATGCTTCCTCAAGGGCTTGGATGGCAAGTCTACTCTAGAGATTACCACGACTGATGAGATTATTGAGATTCTGTATTCATCTAGGTAAGCAAGCATATATCCGCTTTCTGGTCTTCTCTTGTGCGTGGTTCATCTAGACATAATTTTAGTTCGGATCTTCGTCCGAGCGGACGATATTTTCTATCCTTTAATGCTTTAATATTTATTCTCCCTACTATTGACGCCACTGTATGCCAAAATCTGTGGTCAAAAACCAGTTAATTCAAGATGGAATTGGGTTGGAGATACTATAACTCCACGTAGACCCCCTAACGTCAAGACAGTCGGACCTTACAGAGTATGCAAGACCTACAAGCCATCTCGTGCCAGCCCCGTGCGGATATGTGGAGCCATATTTCTGGTACCATAAATTAGTATGCAAGGAGCTCACGGAAGGAGAGCGAAGGGATACAGAAGAGAGTAGTACATAACAGAAAGTAACTGGGAGTTCCAACAGCAGAAGGAATCATCAGTTGCGCCTTTGAATGTTACAGCTCCTCGGCTAAACCTAAAGCTCACTACTCCAGGACCTACATCACTCAGCTCCGAGGAGAGCTTCGTACTCCGCGTTGCTTATCGATAACCGGTTTCACGAACTGACGCCGGATGAGATCCGAGGTTCTTTGCACGTTGGCATCGAGGCACAACATTACCTTCGATATTCTTATCGACTCAACATTCCAGTCCACAGTCCGCGGCGCGGCGGGGCGTTAATGCACAGACACTGTCTATCCTGTCCACCAAAAGCAAGAACACCTCCACGATGGCCGTTGACGAAGAAGCACGCAAAGATGGTGGCCCTAGCAAGCTTCCCTCGGAGGGAAACAAGCTCCGACGAGCGTTCAAAGGCCGCCAGGTCGCAATGTTCGCGATTGCATGCTCGATGGGGACAGGTCTGGTCATCGGATCTGGCACCGCGTTGACGCGTGGTGGACCCGGCTTTTTCTTAATCTCGTACATCCTCATTGGCATCTGCGTGTTCTTTGTCATGACAGCGATGGGCGAGATGGCGACCTATATACCAATGAGTAAAGGCTTCTCGGGGTATGCGGGTCGCTACGCGCATCCGGCATTGGGGTGAGCGATCGAACCCATGGATTTTCTACCTACATACATCTGGATAAGTTATTGTGAGAGAGGGTGTTGACTCGTTTGGCCCTCGAATAGGTTTGCCACGGGCTGGAATTACTTCTTCGCGTATATCATTGGGACGCCAACGAACCTCACAGCAGCCGGCTTAATCGTCCGTTACTGGAGACCGGACCTTAACGTCGCGATTTGGATCACCGTCTTTGGACTGGTTATTATCCTGGTCAATGTTCGTTTACTATATCTCCCTTCTTATGCACATGTAGTTTCGGCTCATCCACTGACACTAAGATTTCTCCTATCAGGTCCTAAACGTAAACATCTTCGGCGAGTCCGAATTCGTGCTCAGCTGCATCAAGCTCACCATCCTCACCATGCTAATCCTCTGCTGCTTCATCATCTCCGCCGGTGGCTCACCCAGCGGCGAAACAATCGGCTTCACCTACTGGCACACACCTGGCGCCTTCGGCCAGTACCTCCTCCCGGGCGGCAAGGGCTACCTCCTCGGCTGGTGGGCGTGCATGGTGCAAGCCTGCTTCACATACGTGGGCACTGAAGTCGTCGGGATGACATTCGGCGAAACCCAGGACCCGCGCACAAACATCCCCTTCGCCATCCGGCAGACCTTCTGGCGCATCCTGGGGTTCTACATCGTGGGCGCCTGGTCCCTGACCATGGCGGTCCCCTACACGGACGCGCGACTCGTCGGCGCGACGCAGCAGAGTACCTCGGCGGCAGCCTCACCCTTCGTGGTCGCCATCTCGCTCGCGGGGATCAAGGTGCTGCCCGATATCGTGAACGCGGGCCTGCTCGTCTTCGTGCTGAGTGCGTCCGGGTCGGATATCTACTGCGCGTCGCGCTCGATCTACGGGCTCGCGATGGACGGGCAGGCGCCGCGGATCTTCGCGCGCACGCTCGGCAATGGCATTCCCGTCTGGGGGGTCGCTGTCGCGGCGCTGTTTGTGCTTCTCGGGTATATGAACGCGGCCAGGGAGGCGGCGACCGTATTTAATTACTTTGTTAGTCTGTCGACGATCTTCGCTCTGCTGAATTGGTTCAGTATCCTGGTTTCGTATTTGAACTTCCGGCGGGGCCTTCGTGCACAGGGGATTAGCCTGGAAGAGGGGAAGTCGTATAGGGGCATTCTGCAGCCGTATGGCGCTTATTATGCGCTTTTCATCACGGTGCTGGTTATTATCTTCTCAGGTATGTCTTCGTCGCCCATATTCACCTACCATGCATGTACTATAGGACGAGGACCCAGCTCTGACTGACTATGCTGCAGGCTACGACGCCTTCATCCCGAACTTCCAGGCCGATATTTTCATTCTGCGATATATCGGGTTGGTGGTATACGTGGGGAATTTTGTGTTCTGGCGCTTCTACAAAAAGACACGCGGTGTGAGGCCGAGCGAGATGGATCTCACGACCGGTCTCGAGGACGGGGTCCTCGAGGGTGTTTCATGTAGCCCTGCTGCAACTGCGCCGGAGAAGGACGAGTATTCAGGGCAGGATGCCGAGCATCCGGTGGTCGTGACGATTGATGAAAATGGAAAGGCAATGTAGATTATATCTAACGATACTACTTTCAATGATTGTGGGAAGCAACAACATAGCACCCTAGTTACCGTAACTCCTCATGAATTCGCCCCGGAATTACCCACGCTGAGGATCTGCATACATCAACGATAGATCGAAGGTGGGTTACAATTCCTCCCACTCTCATCCAGCTCAACCTCCTGGCCCGTCCTCCTCAACAACGCCCGCAGCGCAGCGATATCCCCCTCGCTCGGCTTAACCCTGCAATCATAGTCCGGATTAAAATTCCTTTCCTTCTCCTCCTCATCCTCCACATCCCAGATCATGCTCCGCATATACTGGCTGGGCCCGTACCCCTCGCAGTAGGTCATATACGACTCCTGGTCGAACCCAATCGTGATTTCCGTCTCGGCCTCAAACGGCGTCGTCTCGTCCTGCCACCAGGCCGGGGAGTGCCCGAAGCGGAAGTGGCGCAGGTGCGGCAGCTTCTCGGTGAACGCGCCGAAATAGTCGCTCCAGCGCTTGTCGTACGAGGCGTACAGGTTGTCGCCCACGATCCGTGGGTGTGTCTTGTAGCGGTCCTTGTCCAGGAGCGTGCGCGCTGTGTCGGTGGCGCTAAGCTTGACCTCGTAGAGGATCGGGCAGTCGTCGAGGTACAGTTCTTGCAGCGTGCTCCCGTGCTCGATGAGCCAGTCGAGCTGCGAGTCGTGCATGAAGGTGTAGTTGCCCAGGGCGAGGGTCTTTAGTTGTGGGAAGTGGATGTTGGTTAGGTCGCAGGTTGGGAAGAAGCCGAAGAACAGGTTCGAATATAGCGTGAGATGTTCGAGGTTTGCAGCGGCTGGAGCGAGCCAGGTTGAGCCCAGAGTAGGGAAGAAGGAGTGCAGTGCCTCTTTCTATTCAATTTTGTCAGTGGGGGTTTTTTTTATCTATGTGCGTTATGCGAATGGAGGGGTACCTCGATATCATGCTCCCCGTTCCCATCACTATGTTCATTAGCGATATTCAAACGCAGCGACTTGAGTCCGCCCAGAACTTTTTCGATGTCCCGCTTGACATCGGGATCCGTCGGGTTGATATTCTGTAAGTCCTGGATCGCAAGCTCGGTGGGCAGGCGAGGCAGGTTGGCGAGCACGGCGAAGACCTTGCGGAGGACCGAGTGGCGGAATTCAATGCTTTGCTCGACCTCGTTCCAGTCGTCCTCTCCGCCGTCGCATTCCGGGTGAAAGCGCAGGGCCACACTCTGCAGACGTGGTAATTCGCTGAGCCGCCCAACAAGATGCCAAAAGGGGCGCGGGAAATCGTCGTCTCCTTCGCCATCGTCACTCGCCATGGAATCCTCATCCTGACTGCCATGGTCGTCAACACTATTTTCCTGGAGTTTATGTACTGGGTCAGTACCGTGCGCATTAACAAAGACAAGAGAGGGAAAAAAACAAAAACAAAAAGGCAAGCAAGCCCACGGGGGGGGGGAGGGGAGTGCAACATACACTGTCTGGGCTCCGAGTATCGATATAAACCTTGGTGACGCTCCTCGCAAGGTTGGGATCATCGAGGATGCGTTTAAACCCCTCGCAACTCTTCTTAACCGGGGAGATTTGCACCGATTCAAAGACCCACTTCCGTCCAATTTCCCCTGAGAGCCCGCTAGCGAGGCGAAGCTGCTTGCGTGATGCGGGAGCTGCGAAGTAGAGCACGCGGTGGATAATTTCGCGGGGCAGAGAGAGTAGGGTGGCCATTTTGCGGATATGTAGAGTCAGAGGCTGGTGGTTATCTGGGGTATTTGTACAGGCACCACAAACGGAAAAAGGAGGTTGATCCCGGAAGGCTGCAGCCGCATGATTCAGGCACCACAGCTTCCCTACCTAGCGTCTTGGCGGCAGCCGCTCTTTGGCTGGTCCAGCAGAGCCGCTACGGAGTAGATAACGTGCGAGGCCGCAGAATTGAACAGTAGCTTGTGGCCGTTGATGAAATGCAGTCACGCGAGATCCCACTGCAGCTGGTCAGTATATCAAGCCCGTCCCGCTCGTGGTTTCGTCCTCCTCACTCAGCAACCATTTTATCAAACCTCGACAACTTAACACATCCTTTCCTAACAGTTTCAAGGATAATTCGACTTCATATCCCACACCATACAAAGCTGACAATATGGAGTTTCTCCTTGAATTCAAGGACGGCTGCGAGGAACTCCTCGAGCACGCCGTAGTCCGCGGCGAGAATCTTGAAACTCGGCTCGACCAGCTGTACCAAGCAGCAAAAGACAAATTGCAAAACCGACTCCCTCGAAGCTCCGAAAAGGGTATTGAAACACTGGCCGTGACTGCGATCGATCTGGATGACGTGTACGGATTATTTAGCCTTACAGTCGAAAAGAATCCTGGGGGTTATTTCAGGGTGAGCCCCCTGGGGCATGTGCTAGGTCTCAAGCCACATAAATAAGTCCGATTCCGTATCAATCTATGGTGTGAAAGACGTGGTCGACATGCTCAGGAACTACCATCGAGCGGATAGCACGCGTTTTCGGTCGCGCCAAGAAGAACGAGGCAGCCCTTCGGCTGTTTATCGATATCGCTGATATTTATAAGATCTTAGGCCACCTCAAATGGATCGCAAACCATCTCAATGCTGCATAAAATCATGTCTCACCCCGACCCTAACCCGTGAACTCGCTCGTGAGCAGACTCTCACCGGACAGACCGGCCTTACCCTTACTGACAGCGAGGGTGACGTGCTCTAGCCTCCGGAAATACCTGCGACGCCACATAGGTAAAAGATACCGGAAAAGGCTTCTCAGGCGATCTTTAGGCGCGAATTCGCTCGAGGCTACCCACTTTATAGATTTTCGTGGTACATATCATCGGCTGTGACGGGAACTCATATAATCTCCATCCGTGGTCGAAGCCGGGGGCGGTACATACCGGTCCTGGTCGGCATGCCGGAACCCTCGGGGCTCGCTTTCGGAGTCTCGGAGGCTCGGATTTGCATCCATACTTTTGGCCACGGATGATGTGTTCTTCAGAAAAAAGAAGCAACTAGCGCCACCAAGCCGACAAAGCAGATCATTGGAATTGTTTAAAAGGCCCTGAACGCCGAGTCTCGAATTCCTAGTTCTGGAAACCCCATCATCATATCACAGGCGCAAATCACCTGGACACCAGAACTACACTCTCTTTCCTTGATAGCAGTGATCAATACAACATGCTGCACAACTTCCTCCACAGCGCCAGCGGCACAATGACCCCACAGTCCTCACGCCAGTCCCCAGAAACCGAATCCGACGCGATGAACACGACAAACGACAACAACGCACAGCACCCCACCATCATCAACACAACCCGACCACAACCGCGCAAACGAATCGTCGTCGCCATAACCGGCGCAACCGGCGCCCTCCTAGGCATAAAGACGCTCCTTGCGCTGCGCGCGCTCAACATCGAAACGCACCTGATCATGAGCAAATGGGCTGAGGCAACAAAAAAGTACGAGACTGACTACCACCCGAGCAACATCAAGGCCCTGGCCGACTACACGCACAGCATCGCCGACATGGCGGCACCCGTGTCCAGCGGTTCGTTCAAGACAGACGGGATGATTGTCGTCCCCTGCAGCATGAAGACGCTTGCTGCGATCCACGCGGGGTTCTGCGACGATCTAATCTCGCGTACCGCGGATGTTATGCTCAAGGAGAGAAGGAGGCTGGTTCTGGTTGTTAGGGAGACACCGCTGAGCGAGATTCATCTGCGAAATATGCTGGAGGTTACAAGGGCGGGCGCTGTTATTGCGCCGCCTGTTCCTGCGTTTTATATTCGGCCGGGCACGGTCGATGAGCTTGTTGATCAGAGTGTTGGGAGGATGTTGGATTTGTTTGGGCTTGATACAGCCGGGTTCGAGAGGTGGGAAGGGTGGAAGAAGACGTAAGCAGGCCCTTTTTTTATTCTCTCTGTCCCGCGTAAAAGTATGCGCATGTATAGTAATAATAGAATAATTCAATTTATCCAATATTTACTCTGAATACCTCATGGTCATAACCGTAGATACAGTGGGAATTTCCGAGTAGGGCCGCCTAGCCAGAGCTCGGAGATATCTACTGAAACTTTGGCCATCACTTTTTCTGATGGTCACTTTCTCCGCCCATAAAAAGAAAGTTTAAAAGAATAGGCAATGACCCCTTTTCAAGTGGGCTTATACGGAGTACTTGTACTTTGTGTTCAGGGAGCATTCTACGTGAGTATTCGAGGTCTACACGCTGCCCATAGAAAAAGGATAAATATTCTCTTGGCCATGGCAATCTAGGGCAAGCCAAGCAGGTTTTAAATATACGCTACGGGCCACCTATACCGTCGAGTAGATTAGTAGGCTCATGATAGATAGCTAAGATTGGTCATATCAGGAAGCCTATAGAGATCCCGTGATCAGAGTAGGAAGGCGACTGGTGACCACAACCAGGCTATCGGTCCGAAAGCTCCCCAGCACCAGTTCGGCTCCGATTGGACAATAGGAGCATTATATCGCATGGATTATGGAGGGAGATGGCTGCATACGCCATGGTGTAATCGAGATATCTATTTGCTAGTAAGAACAACCTTAGAGTATACAAGCGACCCACAGCCCGAAAGCCACCCGAGGCCAGATGATTACTCAAGGTAGGGAAGAAAATTCCAATTATTCCACCAATACAAGCAAGGGTATGTAGGTGTACTAACTTCAACAGATCAAGTGTCTGACACCCTTGAACGCCATGTCTTATCATCGCTAAGCATTGACAGCCGAGCCTGGGCAGGTGGGGGCTGGCCTTTGAACTAATTCGTCCATGCGCGGGCTAGCGTTGGCATTTTGTATTGACGTGATCTTGATCTCGACTGCCGAATATGACACAATTTCTGCGAGTTAATCTATATCAGCTGCAATCGGTTAACTAACGGTGGAGTGACATACGCTTAGAAGCAGTAAAGGAAGAAATAGAAAATATCCGATGGAGTCCTACCGGGTTGTCAACCCTAGAATGGAATGGAGCCCCGAGAACTGGACTCGCAGGGACCAGGAGATGGGCCTCTGAGTGGCGGGGGTTGTTTGCACCTACATGGCAATATCGCGGCCAGCAGGTTTGGAGATAAGTGTCGAAATAGCTTCGTTTGCACCATCACGTATAGGGAGCACGCACTACACAGTCAAAAATCAAGATAAAAGCAGCCGTACATACTGTAAGCATCTGCATAGGCAGCTGCAATCGGGAAAAAAAAAAGTCAACCATGGCCACCGCCAAAGCACCCGAAACCTCGAAGGGGGAGGTATCCCTTGGCCTCGCCGAACCAGAATCAACCACCCAGTCGGGCGGCTTCCTGACCACTCTACTGCGACGCAAAAAGCGCGCCGACCCCGACGCCGTTGCCACCACCCGCAGTGTCTTCGACGATCCGGCACTGGCAAGGTACTACCTCCCACACCCAGAGTACGAAAACCTCCACCGCTTCGACCCAGACTTCCGCTGGACGCACCGCGAAGAAGCCGCCGTGCGCCGCAAATGCGACCTCAAGATCTTCATCTGGATCCTCGTCATGTTCTTCGGGTTGAACATCGACCGCGGCAATCTGGGTAACGCGAGCGCCGACAACCTGCTTCCGGACCTGCACATCAACACCAACGACTACAACAACGCGCAGAACATGTACCGTATTGGATTTCTCATCGCGGAGATCCCCTCGCAGATGATCGGGAAGCGGCTCGGTCCCGATCGCTGGATCCCCGTGCAGATCATCTGCTGGAGTTTTGCGAGCGGCGGGCAGTTCTTCATCCGTAACCGGGCCGGGTTCTTTGCCTGTCGGTTCCTTCTGGGTTTCTTTATGGGTGGTTTTATTCCTGATGCGGTGTTGTATCTTTCGTATTTCTACAAGAAGACCGAGATGCCGTTGCGGTTGGCGCTTTTCTGGTTTGTGGACTCGATGTCCGGGGTGGTTGCTTCGTTTATTGCCTACGGGGTGCTGCACATGCGCGGTGTTGCCGGGCGAGCCGGGTGGAGGTGGCTGTTTCTCATTGAAGCTTTGATCAGTCTCGTTATTGGGGTTCTGAGCTTCCTCTTCCTTGTTCCGGGCCCAACGCAGACGAAGACGTGGTGGAATCCAAAGGGGTACTTTACCGAGCGCGAGGAGAAGATCATTGTTAACCGCGTGCTCCGCGATGACCCCTCCAAAGGCGATATGCACAACCGACAGGCCTTGAGCTTAGGGATGCTCTGGCGGAGTCTGAAGGACTATGATCTCTGGCCTGTCTACGCTATTGGTATTCTGTTCGAGATTCCTACCGCGCCGCCCAAATCCTATCTGAGCTTGTCACTCAAGGCGATCGGGTTCTCAACCTTTCATACAACGCTGCTCGGTATCCCTGTCACGGTCTTTGCCGCATTGAATCTGCTTATTATCACTGAGATTACTGAGCGCTTCCACGAGATCTCCATGATCGGCATCCTCACGCAACTGTGGTCACTCCCGCTGCTGATCGTGCTCTACAAGTCCGCCAGCACATTATCAAACTGGGGTCTCTATGCCGTCACATTCGTCCTCTTGGGCTGGCCCTCTCCGCACGCCGCGCATGTAGGATGGTGCTCGCGACTCAGTAACGCCGTGCGAACCCGGGCGATCAGTGCAGCATTGTACAACATCACCATCCAGCTCTCTGGCATCGCCTCGT
Source organism: Aspergillus baeticus (assembly GCA_027569055.1). Taxonomy (NCBI): domain Eukaryota; kingdom Fungi; phylum Ascomycota; class Eurotiomycetes; order Eurotiales; family Aspergillaceae; genus Aspergillus; species Aspergillus baeticus. The sequence goes on from JAPDEI010000073.1 coordinate 75,220, forward strand.
CAAACATTTACCGCGAGGATGACAAGCCATACTACCACCGTGGAAATGGACAGCTTATCGCGATCACTGTGGCCACAATGGCGACATACGCGTTAGCGAAGGCGTACTATATTGCTAGGAATCGGTGGAAGCGTAGCAAGTGGGACGCAATGAGCGAGCAGGAGAAAGTGGAGTATTTGGAGACGACAAAGGATCAGGGCAATAAACGGCTGGACTTTTTGTTCGATAGTTAATTAGCCGCTCTATAGTTGGTCAGATATTTAGCCGATGATAGTGCGTTGTTGGGTGATAGAGTCAATGTGGGCTGATATGACGCAAGGGCCGAGGGTGCATCTAGATATCCAAGAAAGCTTATAAGTAGCCAAGTCCATAGCTATCTTCTTGAATACCAGCCAGATCCTAGACAAATAATCCTGAGCACTGTCGACAAGATGTCTCTCCCAGAACGGCCCGCCAACCTCCCCCACCCGGAGTACCAGACCCCCCGCGGTGTCTCCCCCCTGGAGTCCGTCCGCGCAGCGGGCCTCCAATACCCAAACTACACTCCCTTCAAACTCCCCAATCTCACTCTCAAGCCCTTTAAAGACCGCGGCCTCTCCGCGCACCCGGAAAAATCCGCCCTCCTCTCCGCCGTATCGTCCATAACACACCTAACCCCGGAAATCGGCACCGAGTTGTCCGGCATCCAACTCACCTCCCTGAACGACCAGCAAAAAAACGACCTTGCCGCTCTCGTCGCCGAGCGCGGCGTCGTCTTCCTTCGCGACCAAGCAATCGACGTCCACCAGCAGATCGAGTTCGCGGCATACTTTGGCGATCTGCACATCCACCAGATGGCGGGGATTATCCCCGATCTGCCGTGGGTGCACCCGATCTATAAAGACGAGACGGCGGTCAATGGGCGGAGCCACCAGATTTGGCACTCGGACGTTAGTTATGAGTTGCAGCCGCCCGGGTTGACCATGTTGAGGATGGATACGTTGCCGCATGCTGGGCCCGGTGGTGGGGTTGCTGGGGGCGATACTATCTGGGCTAGTGGGTATGCGATATATGAGTGTATTTGCCCCCTCCTTCCACTCCCCTTCCAATATACTGTTTGCGACCATCGGCGTTGAATATTGATTAACCCGCATGCTAATTATTTGTTTTGGGTGGTGAATAGCGCTCTCGCCCAAGCTGCGGGCCTTTCTCGAAACGCTCGAGGCGAAACACAGCGGTCTGGAACAGGCTGAGAAGGCCCTAAGAACAAACGGATGTTTAAGAAGGGATCCGATTGAGACTAATGTACGTACGCCTCCAGCCCATCCAGACGCTTCTTGCCTCGTCTTGTATTTCCCACTAACAGGATCCGATATTCAAGCACCCCGTCGTCCGCACGCACCCGGTAACAGGCTGGAAAACTCTGTACATCAACGAGAACTTTACCAAGGAGATCATCGGTCTCGAAAAGCGTGTCGGCGATGCCCTCCTCGACACCCTCTACCGGACCATTGCAGAGGGCTACGAGTTCCAGGTCCGGTGGAAGTGGACGCCGAATGCGGTGGCGATCTGGGATAATCGGGCTACGTTCCATACAGGGATTTTTGATTATTGTAAGTTTTCATATATATATCCGATCTCTTGTCGACGAATGAGGGAAGCAGTGATGAAGGGAGGGGGATTAATGCTAATGGATGTTTTGTTGGTAGTTCCCCATCTACGCCATGGACTGCGTGTTGCGCCACAGGCCGAGAAGCCTTATTTGGATCCGAGCTCGAAGACGAGAAGGGAGGCCTTGCAGGAAAAGACGGAGGATGAAAAGAAGGTGTAGGTGATAATTACTTAAAGATTGAAATCCCAAGATAATTAAATTCCACTGCCATTACTTGAACTTCATACCTACTAAGACTCCATTCCGTTAACAATCCTATAGGAAGAGGAAGCCCAGACAAGGCCGAAGACAACCTTGATGCACCCTCTTATTTCCATCCTCAATCCTCATCTCATCCCCTCCTCCATCCCTCCATTACTAACAGAACTCGCAGCATACCTCACCGTCCTATTCCACTCCGGCATCTCCCTCCCCAGCAGCAATTCGGCTGACCTCTCTTCATCAAACACCAACTCCACCCTCGCCACCATAGTGGTAGAATCATTCCGCATAGGCCTCGAATAATTTAGAGACGGGCACATACACCCTTCAACGTTAAAGTACCTTCAGATATAAGGTGCTGGAATCTCTCACACCGCGAATTATGATCCTCCTGGGATATCCGGATGCATGACGTCGCCGCCATACAGCATACCCTCTGAAGATATCGACTCACAGAGACCTTTCATGTAGCGTTTAATTTGAACATCTTGGGGTTTGGGATAGGGGCTACTCATTATGCCGTTGAAGCGGTAGGACTTCTTAAGACTAACAAAGCTCATGTTCATGGTATATATTTTAATGAGTGTTGGCGAGGCAGAGGAACCAGGTTGAGACCGACGTCCCAGCCGTGCTTTGTTAGTCTCGTCTGGTGCCCGAGGTATGTTGATCGGGAGGAGAACTGGGCTGAATAGGCGGCGCATTGTTTCCTTTGTTCAACAACCGAAAATCCTCATACTCGCTATAATTCGTTGGTTACCGCCACTCCGGTAACAGTGTCCTGGCCATGCGGCCACGCAGGCATCGATGGATAGGAGCAAATTGATTGACTACACCATCCTGGGGCGAGTGGGAGATCATTTGGAATTCCACTAGGGCCGTGCAAGTGTATATTGCATTGTCTTGTTCTCAAGATTTCCAAGACGTCATGCCAGAATATGCTGCGGTGTTATCTTTATTGTGAAGGTGCTATTGCAACACTTGTCCTCAATTAGTATTAGGTATTGGTCAAGAGAGGATTTCCACAACAATTCAACTTGCTTGTAGTACAAGTATTTCAAGCCCAGTGACGCTGTTTGATCACTCACTGTCTCAAAGGGTGGGACATTGTGGGATCAGGGTTAGCCACAGCCGTCTTTCCTCAGTCGAGCCTCTTGTTCTAGGTGTTGGACAACGGTTCTCTGGAAAGGGGTTTACTGATCAATATCTGATGGCAGGAATACTGTAGGCGAGTGTGTTGCTTTGGGGTTCAAAAATGCTGCTTATAATTTCACCACTTCTTTTCTACCTATCTATATCTAACAAACATACTGGATCACCAGAAGTCTGAACATTCCAAGCTCCACGGGACCGGTGGATTATCTAAGAAGGAGGAGAACCAGTAGGGACGCCACTGGGCACACCAGAACCACTAGGGGCCTCACCACCACCACCACCACCCCCACCCATACCGGAGTTCTCGTTCGCAACGCCGCCATCCTCGGTCAGATACGAGGCGGGGGTGACATCACTGCTGACAGTGGAATCAATGACAACGGTAACCCAGCCAAAGATGCCATCCTCAATATCATCGCCGACCAGGACATACTCGATAAAGGGGTCAATATCGCTTTCGAGCTCCTGTAGCAGGATGCTGTCGTCGGCGTTGAGGGTGATGTCCTGCGTGTTGCTGGCGTAGGGCTCGACGGCCTCGACGGTGGAGATCAGGTCCTGGTCGAAGAAGATCTGGCCGACGTGCGAGGATGAGGAGGTGTAGAGGCCAGTTATCGTGCCGTTGTTGCGGTTGAAGTTTGTGCTGTTGGCCGGGTGCGATAGGACGTGGATGTGCGTCGCGCGGCCGGTGTAGTGGCCCGGGAACAGCGAGTGGAAGGAGGCCACGCCGGACCCGTCCGTGCGTTGTAGGCCGCGGAGGAAGGTGGTGTCGATGTTGGACTCGTCCGAGTTGTCTCCGTTGCCGGAGGCGACGACGCCGGAGTAGACTCCCTGTACATGTCTTGTTAGTATGGAGGTCCAGAGGTGGGGGAGGGACAGGCAGAGTAGCGGCTTACGGTAGAGTTGCAGTGCCAGAAGTCAATATAGACGTCTGGGACGGGCTCGCAGGTGTTGGAATCGATCAGCTGGACGTCCAGGTAGAGGGGCACTCCCTCCTGGTCCTCGACGAGGTTGTTGCGGATGAGCTCGCCGGTCACGTCTGTAGTCGTATGTCAGGACAACATTCTCATCCAGCTTTTGAACGGGCAACACATACAGTAAGGACCCTGGGTGACATCCTCAGCTAGAACGCAAGAGCCGCCGGAGGAGAAGAGCACCTCGGGGCTGACCGAGAGGTCGACTTCCAGGTCGGACTCGTGGGTCTCGTTGAGCGGGGTCAGGTCGCGGGCCTTGAGGAGCGGTCCATCGAGGCCACGGGCCTTCCGGATCTTCTTGAGTGTCTCGTCACGGCGGGCGATGTTGTTGCCTTCGACGCCACGGGCAGCCAGCTTGGTAGAGCACTGCTCGACACCGCGAGCGCGGATTCCCTTCAAGGCAGCAGCGCGCTCAGCAGCTTCAGCCTTGACATCGTGTCCAGGGTGGGCAGAGGCGACGGCTGCCAGGCCGAGGCCGAGAAGAGTAGAAAATCGGACCATATTTGCAATGTTAGACAGTCGAAGAGCGGAGTGGTGGTGAATTTGGTTTTGGATGATCAAAGCCTATCTGAAGAAGCGATGAGCGGCGCCTCTTTATATCCTAACGACCTGGGCCTGGGATCCAGCCGTGAGCCTATTCAAGACACATGAAATAGATGACGAATCTCCGTCTCGACATTATCAAACGAAGGACGAGAATGGCATATGCAGCGACAGCCTGGACAAGGGCCGTAAGCAGACCGCGTACTCTGGCCGGGCCCACTAACCCTTCAGCCACAGGAGGCGTGCCCTACGACTGGATCAGCCAGCGTCTGGGAGCTTGAGTTAGCCACGGCGCTAATTTCAAGCTTGATTCGGCACGGGGTAATGGGCTTGCCGATCACAGGGTGGTGACGAGGCCTGAGAATGTTCTATTGCGTAAGGGTAGGGACTTTGGGGGTGGGCGCAGTCTCCGTCGATGATTAGCTAGCACGAAGAAAACCTCGTCTGTATGTTGTATAGATACTTGAGTTGTGTTTCTGGAACGCAAGCAGGACGAAGATCGTACCTGACGTCGCTCGATCGGATATCCCGGTATACTACATGCATCCAGAAGAACAACCCAAAGTAAGCAACATGTAGATCGTCACAGACGCGCCTGACGAAACATCCCCAACCGACAATGCTAATACTCCCCTCCTCATTCGCGGACCCGACATTCCAGCACAAGATGCCAACTCCACAGGACACGCATTCCGTGGCTTGGCACGTCGTCAGCGCCTAATTCCGGACTCGGAATTAGAGATTGCGGTTCCAATACCAGGCCATCACCCTTCCCGTTTCTCAATATGTATCATCCGCCGTTAGCCGGATCTTGGCGGGCGGGCGAAAGCTCGTGGTTGGATTTTCGGCTTCGGATCTTGGAGAAGCGACCGCGGCTCCTGGGCCCTAGTGCGTGGCCACATGATGGGTCGAATGTGACGACCAGGAAGGCCATTTTCTCACTGAGATTGAATCGGCGTTGCTGACTTGTGAAACAGTTTCGCCAACCGCGATATTTAGAGGGCTACCAAGGTGTCCGATGGAGTTGACGATGTGTGGACCGGGAACTTGGTGTAGTCCTCTGTTTAGGACGCCGCGCGCCCCCCCGAGGTTTCTCCGTCAATCGTCGAAAATTTTTGATGCACAGAGAGTTTGCGCCCCCTGGCCTCGCCAGGCCAGAAACTGCCAAGAATCCTTAGATTCTACTCCGTATGGATCCCTGTTATCCATTTCGAGATGATGCCCACTTGCATCTCTCTTAACACTTTAGCATATCTCCGTTCCGTTCTATATTCCGTACATAGGGGAGCAGTTCGCAAGAATACAAAACACGTGTTCCAGCGATATTATTACTGACAGAGATTAAAGCTCTCGTTAGAGGACCATATAGTAGCGTGTTATAAGCGTTCCTTCTAGGGCAGGACCTTGCGCGGCCCAAACAAGTTGCCCGCGATCGAAACAACATCGTATGCGCATACGTGGTACCTTGTTTAAATAAAAGATAAAAAGGAAAAGTTCATTACCCCTCACAATTCAGTGAAAGTAATGGCAAATGTGGTAGAACGCGCCGATTTGTTTGTTGAAACTCTTGCAATCCAAGTCGCGGGAAGTCCAGCGGGGATACGTTCTGAGTGCCAAAAAGAGTCACCGACACTCTAGAAGAGCCTAAGGCATGTTTGACATATATGGCAGGGTGCGTCATGCATGCTCTTCGCTGCATGTGGTCCAGTCTCCTCCCTAGCCCGCAGCCACCAAAAAAAAAAAAAAAAAAAAAATTCCGCGAGCAAGGAATTAGATATCACCACGAGTTTACCTATCAGGGTCAGCGGAATGTAACAGGTCTAAATGCTAGAGCAGTGAACGCATCACGTTGCTTGACATGCGGCGTGATGGAAATATAGAACATGTTTTAAGTGTCCAGGTGATCTACAATCTGGATCAGCGCACGCTGATCGGAGTTCATGCGTACCAACGCCGTATATGATGTCCGAACCTTATACCAACCTCTCTCTACATGTACGTTGAGATAGTCGAGCTTCTTGAAGTGGTCATTTATTCGTTCCATTTGGTCTCTCCCAACATGTGGTTTTGTTCGTTCTTCCGCATGATGGGTGAAATATACATGTTGTCGACCTCCGTCAGGTTCGAAGAAGTGCTCAGTCTACCCGTTTAAATATCACCCGTTGAGGGCCATCGTTGGCATCCCTGTTGGTTTTCATCGTCTGTTGACAAGTCCAACATAAAGCATATTGGCCAAAGAATTCTAGGCTCGGGCCTATGAAGCCTGTATAAGGACTGACCGAAAGATATTTATTAGTTATGGAGCATAGGCCCGCGAGCCCTGGCGTGATTATAACGCCCGAAGCCCAATCCGGTCGGTCAGGAAGACCATACAAAATCGAAACGCGGTTATTAAGCTATGGCGAAGAAAGGGTATAAACCATGTGGAAACGAAAGATTTAACTGGAATAGGTACTGAACAAGCTTAGCCGTCTCTAATAGCCATTTGTCGGCTGTCTGCTGTCAATATGTGACAGCAGCCGCTTCGGGGGAACAACAGCTCCGAGTCGCGGCTATTTGGCGTGCACGGTGTCCTGGAAACGCAAATCGTGTGAAACGTATGTGCATGCACGTCAGATGTGATCTGACATGGTACATCACATATGGGGTCCCCCCCCCCCCACACCTACCCTTCCGGCCCTTTCTATTCAATGCCGTGTACTACAGTATGATGGCTTGTACGACCCTGGCTGGGTCGTTATTTTCGGTTGATAGCACAAGTTCCCAGGGCACAAAAGCTCATCGACAACCGTCCCCTTGATATATTGTCGAGTAAGTCCCACGGCAACAAGAAAGACCGAACACTCCGAAAGTGATCCCTCGAGTCGTGCCAGCGAGTGCAATATATTACGTAGCGAGTATACCATTTCCGCATTTGTGCATAGTTTGAACCCAATACCTGGGTGTGATCTGCACTGAGTGGCGTATCATTGCTTTCTCTCATCTTGACTTGCTGATCGGGAAAAAGCAATTATGCTGTTTGTGGAATTCGATCGGGCCTGGAGTATAGATACTCCTGTGCGACGTAGTTAAGGGCCGCATCGCCCTGGAATTGATGGATTCGATATTATTATCCTACACGGCCTAATATTGCTTGGTAATATCAGTCTGTTTAATCTTTGCAAGAAACACCAGAAACTTCCCGTGTTCAAAAATGTCAGCTGAAAGCAAAGTCGCCGAAGCATCGGCCGCAATCGAACAGCTCTCAACGCTCGACATCTCCGACCGCAAAGCTCACGCTGAAATCGTCCAGAAATGCCAGACTGTCATAAGTGCCCTGCAAGACCCTGCCGCAGTGGTTGTTGAAGCCCTTGCATCCGTAAGTTTGCGCCCCTGCGTTTCCACCCCGCAAGCGAGACGAAGAAATGAAGCTAAACTGGGATCGCTTGATCAATACCAGGTAACAACACATCCCTCCCTCGTGGCCCTCAGTAATCTGGGCATATTTGAGAAGCTCGCGGCGGCGAATGAGCCGCTGACTGGAGCGCAGTTGGCAGAGCAGACCGGTGCTGATCAACCGCTGATCGTCCGACTGCTTCGAATTGCGGCGGCATGGGGCATTGTTGCAGAGACAGGCCCGCAGGCGTTTTCTGCTACAGGGGCCTCGAGGATTCTTGCGGTCCCATCCTTTGCCGCCGGTCTTCGTCTCAAGTATGTAGTGCCGTGCCATACCATACCTACCCACCCTTCCAGCAGCCGCGAAACAGGCTCCCAGTTTCAACAGAAAACCCTAGCTAACATGATTACGCAATTGAAAACAGCCACCGAACTGCCGAGCTAGCCAACAGCCTCCCGGCATACCTCGCACAAACGGAAAACCGCAACATCACCACCTACACCAACGGCCTCTTCCAGTACCATTACAAGACGGAGCAGGGCTCGTTCGAATACCGCGCCTCGGACGAAGCCTGGATGAATGATTTCAACCTCTTTATGACAGTCCCCAACAACACCGGCAACAGCTGGCCGGAGACCTTTGACGCGCGCGGCAAAATCTTCGGCACCGACGGGGCGACAGTAGAGATTAACACTGACGCACCCCTTGTCGTCGACGTCGCCGGCGGTATGGGGCAGGACCTGCGCCGGCTCAAGGAGTACCTCCCTTCGGGCTCGTTCGCGAAGGGCCAGTTGATCCTGCAGGACCAGGCGCACGTGATCGAGAGCGTACCCGCCGACATGCACGACGACGCCTTCACGTACGTGCCGCACAACTTCTTCACCGCGCAGCCGGCCACGTACCGGGGCGCGCGTGTGTACACGCTCAAGTCCGTGCTGCATGACTGGGCGGACGAGAAGGCGGTTGAGATCCTGGGGCACATTACGGACAGCTTGACGCCCGGGTACTCGAAGCTGTGGATTCTGGATCGCATTGTGCCGGAGACTGGGGCTGATAAGACGCTGGTGTGGCTGGATATTAGTATGATGGCGATCTATGGGGCACTGGAGCGCACGCAGGAGCAGTGGGCGGGGTTGCTAAAGAAGGTTGGGTTGAGGATCGTTAGTGTGCAGGCTACGCCGGATCATTTTGGGTTGATTGAGGCGGAGTTGGAGACGGCTGTGCTGAATTAGCTATATGATTAGTTATAGATGACTAGGGCGGTTACACATGGTCTCCGATTACCCAGTCTGACGACTGTAGTTCTGCTTCAGATATCTTTTTTCACAGTGCACCTGAATCAATTGGCATGTTACCAGGTTGACCATAAAATCCATTTAGCAATATGTCGTCATGCCTTGTATTGCTGTTAGGTAGGTATCCGCCTTTTTCAACAGAATCTACCACCTATCCCATATATACATACACTAGTGTATAACAAGCACCCAGGGAGACGTATGCATATCCGGGATCCATGAAGAAAACTTGCTGTAGAAAATTCGGGAATCTCGCGGCGACTTTTATCTTTGGGGACTAATTAAGCACGACTAAAGGGCCGAATCAAACTAGATCTGACTCTGCAGGGTCCTGGTTGATTCGTCTCCCTAGTACTAAAAATTCCATTCCCTTCTGCATCTCAACCATATATACATCCCTTATAGAGTGGCAATCGGAGAAATAGCTTATAGTATTGGATATGAATAGAACGATAAATATAACAGGCTAGGGGGTAACGGCGCCGAAAACCTTGGCAATAACTGGTACAAAAAGAAAATGGCGGTAGGAAAAATAAAAAGAATTAATTTAGCCTTTTGGTCTTCTATTTCCTTGGTAATGTCCACGATTAACAGCATATTCTCGACGGCGTTGGAAACCATTAGGATGGGCATTAACACCGCGTTGACTAGATCCTTAACATTACTTATAAAGGTGCCTTACTTGACTCTCCGGACGATGTTATCAAGCTATGGTTCTAATAACGTGAGCTTCTCGTGCGCTTCTAAGAGAATATCACTTGGGTTAATCACGTCTCCAACATCATACTCGCTAGGCACTCGGAAAATCCAGTCCTAGGACATATCAGCACAGTGCTTCTCCATGGGATAGCAGGGAAAATAGTTAAAATACTACTTATTTATTTAATATAATCTTACCCCATACCTAGTTTAGCTTAGTTAATGTTTGCTGTTTTTCGGGTTAGCTGCCTGATACAGTCAGGACCAAATATCCTTTCATGTTTTACACATATCCCCTGCGATCCAAACCCTAAGGTAAAGGCACTAGTATGTTTACAATCTATTGGCCTGTATCTAGGGACTTCATCTGCCGTCCATGGCATCCATTTCTTCCTAACTCCTAAGTCCATCAGATATCACGTAGATCATGGTCCGTCAATTAGCATTTGAGTAAGCAATGAATCGAAGTATCATCACTAGCTATTCCAATAGCATTCAGGGGTCAAAGTCGATGTCTTGTCTCTCAGTCGATATATGTTTAATATCGAATCAACGGTAAGAAAGGTTATATATGCTGTCAGAATCTGATGTTTTGTAGCTTCTGCACGGCAATTTCTAGCGCCTTGATCGCCTCCTCTTAGTAAGGGAGCTCTATCTCTTCCCCGGAGGCGCAGCGCTCTAGAAGGTCGTAACCCTTCTCATGTCGATCAGTCTCGTCTTGGAAATACAAGTAACTGGTGGCCATCCGCAGCCGGAAACGTCCATGAAGCGGCCCATCATCTTCCTCTCCAAACGCGGAGCCGGGGAGAGCAGCCAGTCCACATTCTCGTATCAGCCACGCTAAAAGATTGGCACTGGTGAAGATTCCGAGTTTATATAGCTGCGCTGCATATGGTGAAAAGGACGGGTAAACGTAAAATGCACCCCTGGGCTCGCTAACATCTAATTCGAGTTTCTTGAGCGCATTATAGAGCCTCCAAGTACAGTATCGATGCAAGGCAGTCACAGATTTGCGGTATCTGCACATGACCTCGCCCGTAGAAAAGGCCTTGACGGATGCCAATTGAGCCGGTGCAGAGGCCGCGGACCAACACTCAGAAGCATATGCGAGGATTGTCTTGCGGATAGTTTCGCCTTATTGGGAAGGGGGGGGGGAAATGGCATAGCCCACGCGCCAGCCACCGGCCGAGTATGTCTCAAATAGGCGAGTCTTCTATTCACATGAACCAGCGATGTTCAACAGTCCTAAAGTTAATGGCTTCAGATAGGCGCTGTCGGGGTCTACTGCGGTCCCTGAGAGCTCGTTTTCGGCCATGTCTTGTGCTTGGAAGAACTGGGCCGCCAACGGGACGTCGCGCGTCGCAGCGACAATGGGCAGCCGGGCCCTTTTTGTTTCCTCTAAAAGGCCTAGTAATTCGACGACTATATGTTTTAGGGCATTGAATTTGCATATAGGCAATTTTTTAGATAGTTATTAGGTTAATACCATGATGATAATTATTCTCTGCTGTAGATATCTTTGACCGTGCCGCAATTTTTGGAAGGGGCTATTAGATAATCTTTTTTAAAACTATATTTCTAAAACGTACGCCTTTGTATCCCTTGTTAATTGTTCTTAATACATGTTATCAGGGCTAGCGCGCCTCTAGGAGGTTGTAGTCGGATTGCGTCTAGTTTCTGGCAGATGTCTTTCTAGAGCGCTGCTTGCCCTGGGTCCAAGGCTCATTAATGCAACATGTCATGTAGTTGAATATGTGGCCCGTTTTAGCAAGATGACCAGTTAGCCTTCACAGAGTCCAAGCGCTCGTACCATGTATCCCCGTTGCGCAGCTAGCATAGCCTGTGTCACCGGCGTATCTTCGAGCACGTGTGCACCATGGTAGACCCCAGGCCAGACGTGTAGCTCAGCGGTACCGCCAGAATCCCAGAGACGCGATGCAAATACTACCGCTCCATCACGGAAGGCCTCACATTCGCCAACGTCAATAAATGCCGGTGGCAACTTAGACAAGTCTGTTGCCCTGGCTGCACACTGTATCTCATCCACAAGAGGGCCTCCTCTTTTCGGTCCTAGAACCATCTCCCAAGCCATGCGATTTGTTTTCCCAGGCCACAGAGTGCCGGTCTCAAACCGTTTCCATGATGTACCCGCGTCGTCTCGGTCATCAAGCATGGGAACGACAAGCATCTGCGCATAGATCTGAGGATATTGTAGGTTCCGCGCCAGGATACACGAGGCTGCAGCAAGTGGCCCACCGCCGGAGGTGCCGAAAACGACAACTTTTAAAGGATCGACGCCTAGTTCCACGGAATTGTCGGCATGATAGACGAGCCCAGCATAGCAGTCATGAGTTGCTGCTGGAGCACGATACTCTGGCGCCAGTCGATACTCGATAGATGCAAAGACCACATCATCGTTGTTGGAAATGAGACCGATAACTGAATCGAGGCCACTGAACCGATTTCCGCTGACCTGACCTCCTCCATTTTGTTTTAATACACAACCGACTTCTTAGTACATGTAGACAATTTTGACCGAAAGATAGAAAGCACGGTTGAATTATTATCCAGGCCTTTCATAGGTGGTATATTATGCTGAACGTGAGAAAGATAGGGAAATTTGCGAAGCACGGTATCGGCACTGTCGATTAACGAATACTTCCGTACATCTTCAAGCTTCAGTTCGTCAGTAAAGACTCCAAGTCGCCTTGCGTTCTTGAATGCTGGGTCAAATGGAGGGCGAGCAGGCATTTGAGAGTCCGCATTCTGGGTTAGGTGAGGGGTAAATCCAGACATTGAGAGGTGCGTTAGGTAACTGGAGTAAACCGGTTTGTTTATTATAGGAACTGGTTAATATAAGGGAAGTATTTCTTGTCCCCGGGGATTTCCCCGAATTTATAGCGTGGGCATTTCATACCGATAAGCTAGAAAATCAGCGTAACAATGTCGAACGCTGGCTATTTACTATCTGGGTAAACCCGTTTCCAGGCATATTCCAACCCAACCAGGTCAAGTCCCCGGTTGCCGTCCTTCGTCTGCCGGGCATTTTTTGCGAATAAAAACAACGTATGGAATCATGGATCCACTCTGTTCCGGGATGTCGGATCCTTGGATGCTCAAGCCAAACAGTACGCCATATCCACCTTTCATACCCTACTAACAAGCAATCTCTGAGGCGACATCCTTGGCAACTGAAGCAGCGATCCTGGCGGAGAATGAAACGTCAAGTCGATGTTAAACATGCCCAATGTTGCAATCCAAGCAGCCAGATTCATGAAACGAACGGGGCTCCTCCAGCAATTTGGAGCGGTAGGCGAGACGGAAATAGACCAGGCGGAGCACTGAGGCAGTTGCGAACATGGGGAAGGCAATTGATGATTTGGGAACCCCAGACCGTTGGTCTGAGCAGAGTCAAACATTCAGCCAGGAGGAAAGCAGGGCATGTGAATAAGGTATTCTTAACCGCTTCGACCGCTGACAAGCGGTTGCGCAGAGCTATAGCCAAGAGCAGCTGGGGTGGTCGGAATAGCCGGGAATTACGTTAGGCCCTGGTAGCGAGGAGAAGGCAACATCATAGTCTTGGAAAACGCGATGGGTAGAGGCGTTTGAGTAAAGGATTAGTCGATTTGTATGGAAACCGCACACTCCACTCCCCCCCACCGGCTTCGGAAGGAACGGGGACCACAACCTTGCCAGAACATCTTCTTGGCTGACTCATTGCCGTTGTAACTGATGCTGGTTGGCGGAGATAGCTCAAGCTTCAATAGTTGGAACACTACTTCAAACTTCAGCTCCTTGGATACAGAGTGTTTGATGCCCCCGGTATATCGCAGTTTCTGCAACACTAGGCCGGCATACTTGAAAATATTATGTTCCCAACTATACCATGACCTGTGATTCAAACGATACCCATGGTTGAAAGGTAGCTCCACCAAGAGCTGCGCCCCTTTCGACCTGGCTCAAGGGCCTGTTTACGGAATGAGAGACCAGGTTCTCTTCGTCCACTCTGCAGTATCCCTTACTCTCGATGCATCGGGGCAAAGGAACCACACTCTGATGTTATAGGTTTGCTCGATTGGAAGGGTGCACATGATGCCGACGTAAAAGTGTTGATGTGACATAACAGGACCTACTCAACCATTTTTCCCTTTACTTTCCCAAAATTTCCTTTCCTACCTTTAATTCAGAATCAGCAACGAACCATTAGCTTCCCAGAAAATTCTATTTTGCGCAATCCGTTATGGCTTCTTTTGCAGGCAAAGTCATTGCAATTACAGGGTGTGGCTCCGGAATTGGTCTAGCCACTGCAAAACACCTTGCTTCCCTTGGAGCCATCCTTTCTATGTCTGATATCCAGAAAGGGCCTCTCGCAAAGGCAGCTGAAGAAGTTCGAAAAATCGGTCTAGAACCAATGACGACGGTACTCGATATCTCTGAAGAAAGTCAAGTGGACTCGTGGATCCAAGAAATAGTCAAGACCTTTGGCAGGTTGGACGGCGCTGCAAATATCGCAGCCATTCATTGCAAATTTACCTTGGTCAAAGACACACCTACTGAGGAATGGAACAAAACCATTGCCGTCAATCTTACTGGGACCATGAACCTCCTGCGCGCCGAACTCCAGGTAATGCAAGCAGGGGCGTCTGTTGTCAACGTTTCTAGCGTGGGGGGCGTTCGTGGTGTGCCAAAAGCCGGCCCGTACTGTGCTAGCAAATGGGGTGTCATAGGGCTTTCCAAGTCTGCAGCGATCGAAGCTGGCCCTGACAGTGTTCGTGTCAATGTCATAGCTCCGTAAGTCGAATCTCCCTGTCCATTATCCTCTATGTTGACCTAACTCTACAGGGGACTAATTGATACGCCACAATTGGCCAGCGTAAGCGACGACAACTTCAGTAACAATGAGGCAACTGTTGAAAAAATTGTTCCCCTCGGGCGAAAGGGGACTCCAGGGGAAGCGGCTTTGCTTATCAGCTTTTTGTTGAGCAGCGATTCGTCGTTTATCACTGGGAGCACCTATCACATTGACGGGGGCATGTTTATTTAGTATTATCTATTACTGAAATGGTGGTTCATTTTAGGGTTAGCATTATATCTGTATATCGAATCCTAATAGAAATCTTGTTATTTTGCTATACCTGCTTCCAGATCAACCAATCCTAATAACAGGCGTCGTGGAATGATAACTTTTCAACATTATAAAAACATTGATGTTATCAGCCAAGTTCGTAAGGTGTGATCACCCCATATACTCAGCCCCGCCCACTCCCAGTTCGATAGGACTTTTGTTGTCTACTCCATAGCATCTTTTCTTACCAGTTTCATTGACATGGTCTGTACGAACATCCAAGGTTTGCTTCGGTTTCAGTTTTACTCATTCGCTGTCCCAGCCTATCATAGTCAATGGCTATTGCGTAAACTCCATACCCCGTCCGACAACGCAGCCTTGGCCTTATTCAACCTCAACAGGAAGGACTCCAACAAAATAAAGGACTGGTTAGGTAGAATTTAATCGCCGCCTACTAAATGCTAGCTGTAGACGTCTTGGTCGGAACCTAAAGCGCACATCTGGGAGACAAATACCCCAATGGACATTCTCCGGAGGAGTGAAATGGGATGGATTGGTCATGGCAATGTGGGGGGCCGGGCCAAACTGCTGTCAATTTGATACGAGGATTATCTTGTAAGACTAGAATGTCCATGGGAGTAGACAAAGTCCATGTTGCATCTGGTTCCAAGGCCTTGGTGCGTCAGGCATCAATTGAGGCATTCGCGCTCGGCTATTCGACGCTAGCCGCAAAGCAGCTAGACCACCCACAGATAGCGGGAAATATCGTCCCGCGACTGCAAATGTCAACAACAACAACAACAACACTGCGTCACGAAACACAACGCCAGTCTCGCCCACGATCGCGATAACGTTTTGTTTCGCATCGCAAATGCACTTGCATTATTGAATTTACCAAGAGGACATATCCTCCCATGCTTAATGCTACATGCCACGAGATCCAACCCCTCGACCAATTTCAAATTCAAACCCGCCCTCGTAGCCTTACTTCACCTACCCTCTTGGCGGTTTTTTATTCTCCTCTCATCAAGAGGGTACTATAACCCAGCGACGGCTTGTCTGCATGAAACGCAATCATGTTAGAGTGTTGAATGTTGTATGCCTCTTAGTGTCAAAATCAACTTAGGTGGGCATTAGCACGGCCGGTGTTTTTTTTTTTTTTTTTTTGCACGTTGGCCTTTCCCCCTCCCTAGGGACGGGGTCTAGTGTAAGTCCGTGTAATCGTATTCGTCCTATATTCCAAGTACTATACGTAGTTTTTTTTGTTTCGTCTGTAGATACGGACATGGTGGTCGGATTGACCGATGTATGCGACTCGTACGCACAGGTGTCGCTAGGACTTTTTGCTCTTGAGCTGGTTGGCTTCATGCCGTGGCTCAGGGCACAGTGATCTTGTCGCGCCTCGACGTATTCATGTCGGCCGATTGATTCTCTAGGCATCTACTAGTTACATGCTAGCTACTTGCGATCATCGTAGCCTTACAGTGTCATGAGGTGTCCAGACCGCTTCGACTTTGATTTATCGCCATTATGTGGTATTTATGAAGATGCGATCCATAGATCTCTCCTCCGTATCGGTATTTAATGCGAGAAAGAAAGTAACAGCGAGTAGAGTAGAGCCGTTAACTAGTCTCGTCAGGTCCATCTAACTATCTATCTCCAAACAGCAGTTCGTGCCTTGCCAAAGCGTACAATACCTAATTAAGTGTCCGTTTGCCTCTCAATATTCATCATAGTCATTACCATCCTCATTATCCATCATTCATTCACGACCAAGCCACGTTCTACCCACCACGCACCATTCATTTCCTTCCCTCCTTCGCGACTTCAAAGCCCAAAAGCACCCCTATTCCCCGAAAACTGACTCGCATACCTCAACATCGGCCCTCCGTGACCATGTTCGGGAAACCCATCCTGATGCCCGAAGACCGACCCCTCAACTTCAACCCCAACCCCAAACTCCATCCCCATCCCCATACCCATCTCCGCCGAGTCACAGCCGCCCACGTGCATAAGCGCCGGATTAATGTTGGCATTGCCGCCATACATCGCTGTCGTCGTAGATCCATAGTCGAATGGTGAGAACATGCCGGCGTCATTGTGCAATGGTAATGAAAGCGGCAGCGGCATTGGCGAGGAGGTGGGGAAGTCGAAGCTGCCACCAAACGAGCACGTCGTTTCCGGGGTTGCGGGGAGGTAGTCGGTTGCAGAGTGTTGCGGGGTGGAGGCTAGCGAGCTGTAGGTGTACTGGTCTGAGCTCGTGGTGGGGATGGACATGGAGTGGTGAACGTGGGATGCGGGCGTTGCGGAAGATGAAGAAGGAGGCGGAGGGCGGCGCGAGGATCTGGAGGGTTTTGTGGTTGTCGAAGAAGTTGTTCGTGCAGAGTCGCAGCAGGGGGGGAGATGGGTGAAGGAGAGGTGTTTACGGCTGAGGATTGTATATCTATCCAGAGAAGAAGAAGCGTCTGTTAGTGATGCGTTGCTTGCCTGATTGTTGATAGACGGCCTCTGAAGGCACTCACTGGTTCTTGATATTGTTCGCGGACCGGGTTGGGAAGTGTGATCGTTGGATCTCCTTCCAGCTGCTTCCGTGGATGCCAACCGCAGAGAGGAGAAGTGTGTTCTATCCAGCTTGATTAGACTCGACTTTCCTGTCTATTTGTTGAATTGGGAGAACATACCTCTTCCTCAGACCAAGGACTCCGCTCCAGCTCAGGATTCAGACAGTGATGCCAGCGCTTCGAACACTCTGCCGATAAACCATACTCAGCACACTGTATATCGCGCAACCAGGAGGAAAGACAACTCACGATCCGCATTCCGCGTCTCCATCTTCTGCGCGATCGCAGCCCACCGGTAATGATATCGCTCGACGAGCTGAAACAGCCGCCCGTCCTCATCCTGCGTCCACGAGCCCTACACCCCACTCTATCAGCACTGCCTAGAGACACAGCGCATAAACCAACTCGGGTCAGACATACCTTGCGCAGTCCGCCAGTAAACCGGTTATAGTAGCGCTTCCGGCAGTCCTTGTTGCTCCGGCCGGGGATCTGGCGAGCGATCTCGTTCCAGTTGACCTTTTGGCACTTGCCGGTGGGAGCTGGCGATGGCATTAGCAGTTGTCTGATGAACAATCGTTGACTCAGGCAAGGGGCTTACCTTTCTCCTGGATCTGGTACAACTCCCAGAGGAGGGCATCTTCGGATGCGGTCCAGCGACGACGTGCTTCACCCATGTCGTTGTTTTATTCTCGTATGAAGGGTGATGATGTTTAGATATGAAGGAGTAGTTAGTCAGTGGACCTTTAAATATCAAGCCTAAGCTAGTCCAGACAAGATAGACTAAGACGATCGACGCGGGATGGCCCAAGGCATTTAAACGAACCCCGGGGACCAAAACCGGACCCGAGAAGGCAAGATCCAAGACCATAGCCCCGGCCCGGCTGCGCCCCTTCTCTCCCCCATCCGAAACCCCATGCAGGATCAATAACATCCTGCACGGCGTGAATCCTTCAGCCATGGCCTCAGGCGCCCGACGATTGAACAGGGGAGAGGGCCGAGGGCTGACTGGTGACTCGCGACTAGCTCCGATTCACGAGCCTTGACGGCCAATGTAAGAAGCGAAGGGAAAGGGAAGTGAAGGCTGATTCGTCAAATCTCGTCAGAACGAGCACTGCCTAGCCGTGAGCATACTGTAGAGAAAGCGTCAACACGAGCGCATTTCGCATCCTACTGGATATTTCACATTCCGCGCCTCGTTTTAGATTTCCTCAACGGGTGGTCTGTCTGACTCTGAGGGGCTTAATTTAGTGACGACGAGCGGCATGCTAAGGTTTTTTTTTTTTTTTTTTTTCCTTTTTTGTTGGCGCTGGTGTGCTGCAACTGCGATACAGGTTTCCATCAGCCGCAACTGCCGAAACGTGTGCTGACTCACGTAAGGCCAGCCAGGGCGGAGGAATGGGCTACTTTGGTTGGGCTTGTGCAACACATCTCGCCGAGAGTAGGATGATCTCCGCTGAGTGAGAAGACCGGGGTGAGAACGTGGTTGCGTGAGAGACAGAAGAAGGCAGGCAGCGAGCGACTCAAAGATGAGATTGTATGGCACCCCTGGCGCCATACCACGGCTGATGAACGTGTCTCGGGGCATAGCTGATTCGGCGCAGCAAGGGAGCAAGCAGAAGGACCAGAGGGGCGGTCGCAAGCGAGCGCGCGCAGATCTTGTCGTTCGCGGAAAAGTCCCTGCAGCTACGCGATGGCCATTGGGTGTCTTGCGCAGTGCAAGGTTCAAATATGTCTGACTCCCAGGCTGCCTTGTGGACAGTGAGACGTGCAGCGCATCGAGCTCCGAGAGGGAAATTGTCTTGCAAAAAGGAAATATTCTGGAACCTGGCGCAACGTGGTCAGCGTTTCGAGACAGAATAGAGGGAGCAGCCAATGGGGCCATCCCTGAGCGAGCTGGGCAAGGGCCATTCTCCCCTCACGTCGCACAAGCTCGCATTAGCCCCCTTTCGGCAGTCGTTTCGCTTGGCCTAAACAGCATTCGTCACAATTTCGGCCTGGTGGGGGCGTCTCTCTTGGCCGTCGCAATTACCACGTTGGGGCTAGTTGGCGCACGATATTCCAACCCACCGACCGTGGCGTCGGTTCGCGGGCATCTTATTCTTAGCTCGCGCGTGAGCAAGATGTAAGCTCCGATGATACTGGAGATTTTCTAGGCAGTTGCATTTGCTCACTCGGGCAAGAATATGCCAGTCTTGCGAGGTGGATACGAGATTTCCCTGTCGGGAGCCCAGAGCCTAAATGATCAACATTCCCACCCCGTATCCGCCCAATGGTGTCTGAGAGACGTGTTTAAGCTCTGGAATGTTAATGCTATATTTAGCTAGGCTGTCTTCTGCTGTGACTTGTCCCTTTCCTCGTGGATCAGCCTGGCTGTCTCGCTTCCTTTTGGCCCCAACCGCGGAACAATATTGCACGATCGGCGTCTACTGCGCGCGTTGGTGCCTGTGCTGAGTTATTTGTCCGTGAGCTTTGCTCGAGGCCACGAGGGCGAGTGTGACCGTGTGCGACACAACTACTGCCTGGAAGCCGGGTCATGGAATCAAAAAGAAAAGTTTGCAGAAATTTTCATGCAGCGGCGTCCTGGGCGTCCGGCAGCTGAAAGGTGATGTGACACAGGCATTTCGCAGCAGAGCCATTTATTCCTGTGTATCTCGCACCAACGGCGAGGCCGAGCCAGGGCGTACGAGATGGATTCGGTCGTCTTGAATCTCGGGTCTTCTCGGCGGCTGCGCTATGTATGCAGCCTTGGTCGGCACTGTGCCTGTTCTGGTCACATACTACGCGCTCGATTGAAATGATCATCATAACTTATCGTCGACCTTGAAGCTGATTAGGAGATCGATAGTACAAGCCGGCACTCCTTAAAGTTGGTTGATAAATGATTCGCGATGATTCACGATGACAGGTCGATCATTGTTAATCAGTGCTTGTTCGGAGTTAGCCGTTACGGTCGCAGCGACCAATAGAATGTACATGATAGCGAATCTGTGAGACACACGTAGAAGGCCTGACGCCGATCATGAGGGAGCCGACTTCAGCCCTAGAGAGCCCCAAAGGGGAAAGTCTGGTATGACTCGTGCGGGGACATGTATATGTAATTATCTCGGACGCCTTGTTCGTAGAGCTTGATAAATTGGTTCGAATTCGGTTTGTCAGTAGTGCTCAAGCTCTCTGAGACATCAGCAAGGTCGTCCTCTCGCTCGATAGTCAAGTGTGGCTATGTAATGCGGGGGAAATGAGACCGGGTGCCTTTGCAGGCGAAAGGCGCTTATTTAGTGGTATAGTTGCCCCCCGCCCCCCCACCAGCCGGAGGTCCAGCGAGGGGCATCGTTCATACAGAGCACCTGGTGCGAGACAGTACCTTTTTTTAACATTAAATGCCCACGTGGGTTTCAAGTCATGCGAAAGATGCACTCATTATAAACAAATATGGTCATCAACGTATGGCTCTGCGTCGTTCAAACAGGCTAAACACCAAGTATGGAGTCGTGCTTCGAGAGTTGCTGTGCTACAGGTCTTTCGATGGTAGCGTGTCCGTCTAGGCAGGTTGTCTGTCAATCTGCTCTATCAAATGCACTTACTTTGAATAGTTGACTACCGAATTCCATGTGAATAACCGGCCTGTGAGACGTCACGGCCGCAGAGATTGGCTTCTGATAGTCGCGGTACCGTGCATAATACTGTGGAGGAAAGCCTGTCTCGACTCTTATTACACCTTCCTATCGCATTGTCTTCGACGAACCGACACTCAAGAAGGGACAACTCCATGAAGAGAGAAATGATCTCGGCAAACAACCCTCATTGCGATCGTGATTGAGTGGAGCGAGTCGTAAAGAGAACGTTTGCTCTCATCTCACACTGACCCCTCTCTTGTTCGTGTCAGATTCAAGTCATGCATTAGCGACACAAGGATAATAGCGCGAACGGTCGTCGACAGCCACTCGTTCTCGGGCAATTGCGGGATGAGTGCATGGGCTCAAGTCGTGTGGAGATGAGACACGCATAAGCTCGTCGTTCCGTTAGCTGTCAAGATGAGGAAGTCGCGGAACTGTGGTCTGTGATTGCCTATGAAGGTACCACCAGGCGCATCAAGGCGCCTTCCGCATCGTGGATCCGGGCTGACGGGGCGTGCAATGATGATTTGTGGTCTAAGTGTTGTGCATATTGCGATCCTCCAACTCCCCGGACCTGTTTGAAATCTGGGCTGATTCGTCGAGCTCAAGAACCCTCGGCCTTGTTCGGTCACCTCCATGTGCTTCCTTTCCCTTGCATGCCCGAATATGCTCTCGTTTCCTCTACAATGATATCCAGCACCGATAGGAAAGATAGCAGCAAGATGTCCGCCCATATTGCGGAGATGGTTGATCAAGTCAAGCCCGGCAGGATGGCATCTCAAGATGCAGACGAGCAGGGACATTGCAGGAAACCCCCAAGGGGCCATGCTGTTTTTTCTCCCTCTAGCTTTGAGAAGAGAGAGAGCTCCCAGGAACCTGAGTCTTCTGCTGCTTCCGGTAAAGAGGTAGGTAGATGATACTCGCGTGTCCCCACTCGCATTTTAATGTAATGGCTATGGCAGGAACGAAGAATAGCGCCCGAAGTGTTCCAGACCCTGTCCGATGTGCATCGTTGTCATTTGCCCCGCCCAAGATTGGGCCGTAAGTGGCGTTTCAATTATTATATTGACGCTGGCTCATCCCTTTGCCAGCTTCGCTTCATACATACAAGCCGATCACTAAGTACTCTTCAGGTGAGCGCGTCACCTACCTGTCGAGGTGCCTTTATCATCCATGTCGAGTTTCTTCGGAATGGATGTCAGTGAGTATCCAAAGGATGCATCGGGTAACATTAATTCGCAGTTGGAATCTCGGGCTGCCGCCATCCTTCCGCTGCTTGTCATCGCAATAGTCCTCGCAAGCACCGAGCGCTTTGCCATTTCATTGTCGTACGATGATCTCTTCAGTCGAAAGAACACTCTTTGTTCGGCTCTGGAGCAGATAACCGTCTCCGCCATGTCCCCTGGGAGGGGTTTAGTTTTGATTTTGGGTCTTGAGCTATACACTTGACCGGAGTGATCTACAATAGTATGTGCATGTACCTCCTCCGTGATTGGCCAATGACCTGCTCCGCATTTTTCCTCCACCCTCTGACCTCATCACATCTCACTTCTTCCACGATTCTTACTATTATCATATTCTGAGACATTTAAATACTATTTCCAGCGTAATTCAGAATGGCAACCTACACAACAAACCACGCCCCCTCTGTCCTCGCCACCCACAGCTGGCGCACCGCCCAAAACTCCGCCGCATACCTACTCCCACACCTCACCCCCGCCATGCAAATCCTCGACATCGGCTGTGGCCCAGGGACCATTACAATCGACCTGGCAACCCACATCCCCGAGGGCCACATAACCGGCCTCGAGTACTTCGAGGACCCGCTACCCGCCGCCCGTTCCCTCGCCGCCTCACAGGGGATGAAAAACCTTACCTTTACCACAGGCGACATCCACTCGCTTCCCTTCGCCGACAACACATTCGACGTCGTACACGTCCACCAAGTCCTCCAGCACATCTCTGACCCCGTCGCGGGACTCCGCGAAATGCGCCGCGTGGCGAAGCCGGGCGGGATCGTCGCCGCGCGCGAATCCGACCGCTTCAGCTGGTTCCCCGCGAACAGCGGGATCGAAGCGTGGGTTGATGTTACGACGCGCGTGCAACGCGCGGGGGGCGGGAATCCGCACCCTGGCAGCAAGCTGCATGTCTGGGCGAAGGAGGCCGGGTTTGATCTGGAGGATCATCGTGTCAGGAGGAGTGCGGGCGCGTGGTGCTTTAGTACGCCTGCTGAGAGGGAGTATTGGGGTGGGGGGATGGCGCGCAGGATGGAGGATTCGGGGTTTGTGGAGAAGGCATTGGCGGAGGGGGTTACGAGGGAGGAGTTGGGGCAAATTGTGGCTGGGTGGAGGGAGTGGGTTGATGATGAGGAGGGGTGGTTTGGGGTGCTGCATGGGGAGATTTTGTGTTGGAAGTGAGGAGATAGATTTATTTGTTCTTTTCAACTAAGAAGGCAGCTGCCAGGCTGTAAGTATCTAAAGCGAGCATGTATGGATCACTCACTCGGGTGTTCCTGTATTAGGTGGGGAAAGCCTAATTCTAATGCTGATTTTCTATATTTCTACCTACATAGATCAATTCAAATGACTCGATAGCAGGGCCTACAATGTCTCTCTTCTTAAGAACGTGTTTCCATGTGTAGGTGACTTTCAGAGCCAAGTGAACTGAGAATCGGGCTGTGAAAGATGAATCCCTCACAGTCGAGGACTACAAAGAGGGTGAATGGCATGATTATATAAAACACTTTCCTATCTTTGCTTTGAGAATACGCTTCTTTACATGAAAAGCAAGGGAATACACAAGCAAATCTCTATCTCATTGTCCTCAGCACCCTCACACAATGCTATCCAACTTGTCTATAAAAAAAGCTCCTCCTTCCCAATTCACTACCATCATCATCATCATTACTAGCCATATCCCCAAAACTAATACCCAAAACTAAACCAGAAAATGTCCACCTTCGTCCTAACAGGCACATTCACACCTGAGCAGACCCTAACCGAGTCCTCGGCGCGACAAATCTGCGCCTACCTCGCAACCTTCCTCCGGCAGAGGCAGTACGACGCATACGAGGTCTGGGCCGGGTTCCACGCGCGGGATAGCGCGTGGCGGCTGTTCGTCGCGCTCCCGGGGCCCGTCAAGCACATGCCGGATCTGACGGTCCTCAATGAGGTGCAGGATCTGTTCCGTGGGTATGTTGTCCGGGAGACGTGTCAGACGCGCTGGGTTGATAAGCTTGAGGATCCGTATTGTTGGGATGTGGATGGGTGGGTGGATTGGGGGAGGGAGAAGAAGAAGATAGGAAAGGGTGGTGGTGGTAATAAGAATGGGAAGGGGAAGGGAAAGGGGAAGGTTAAGAATGAGGGTTCCGCCGGGTCCTCGTCGGTCAAGATGGAGTCTGTGACGATGTTCTCCTGTGATAGGGTCCTTGGGGAGACGTTTTGATGCCGGAGGAGCTACTTTGTTTAGAGCTATGCGGACGATGCGTGTGACGAGAATCTAACCTCATATTCATATAAATTTTTCTGGAGATCACTCCATTTTAAGTTTTATACCTTGATATGGTACCTCATGGATGTATGAGGTAGGTAAATCGATATAGAGTCGAAGGTATACCGAGCTTTTCTTCGGATATTCTACGGCCGAGGCCAAACAATAACGACGAGAAGAGATGCGGCAGTATCGAGTGCTAGAATGCTTTAGACCACACCGGTGAATCGAGAAAAATGTCCTACCGCTGGATATTGTATTAGTAGCTGCTCTTATTGCTTTTCAAGGATGGCAAGGTGTAGAGACATAAGTACAACACTTACAAGGCAACGCCCCAACTTGATTCAGGAGAAATAAGCAAGGCAATTGGTTGGGTAAAGAACAAAAGAATGATGAAGGGGCCTCGGCGGATGGTTCAGACTTGCAGACTGGATGGCTATCGTGCGCTGCTGAGTGTCGTCCTCAAGGCCGTTCCGTGTATTTTAACTACAGACTTATAACTCAATTACTCTCTCCATATCCATCATTCCGAGCAACGTATATGGATTCCTGGGAGAGTCGGTGATTGTTTGCCTTATTCATGACCCTTCTTTCTAGTCGAACTCGCCTGGATATGAAGTCTCTTTGGATTTACCAAGCAGTACTAAGTACATTAGATTCAGGCCAACAAGCGAACACTTCACTGGCAAGATCTAATTCAATGCAGTGCGTCACCTAAGTGCTATTTGAAGATCCCCCAGAGCCTAGCGAAAGTGAGTGGGCAGGGAACAAGGTGCTATGGCATGGACAAAACACCAGTCATGGTCAGGATCTGGAAGTACATATTGAAGGAAATTTACGCTTACGAGGCCCGTGCTTTATGTATTACCTGATTTTCCTACTCCATCAGATCGTTAATGTTGGAAGCATTAGGTTAGATGGCTATTTTGAGTCTAAATAATAACATCAGCACCGTGGGCATAAGTTTGGATTGATAGCTACTAACAAGAAGCTCAAGAATGCACATCAAGGAGGGAAGAAGACCCCCTGCAAGCTTCAGAACACACAATCATCACGTTCATTCGTCTGTTTCAGTGGCTGAACCTCTGGCGACGACTCCTCTCCTATGCAAGTCTTGCTTAATTATAATTATTCAATCGAGGAACGATAAGTACTCGCCACGAGAGTGTCAAAGAGAGTCTCTATCTCCTCGCTCCCTCAGTAACGGGGCTCTGAGACGTCTCTCTCGGGTGCTACAGGTATGTATGTATATACTGAGTGCTCGGAATGGTTCTATGCACTCACCTGTATCCTCCCCATGCCACTTAAAAGATGGTAAGATCAAATAGCCCGCATTCTCTCCCCAACTACTTCCATGAAATTAACACCATGGCCCCTCTTGGACACACTCTCTCATATAGACCTTTTCGCAATCATATTACATGGTGCGGCCGGTAGATACGTAGAAGCGCTCGGCAGCGCTGCCCTCTCCCCACCAGAAACCAGGCAACAAACAAAGCTCAATATCAGGTAATGGGTATGCCATGCTGCATTGTGGTGCTGTGTACTCCGCTTATTACCAGGGATCCACCACCTATCTTGCTTATGCCATCGGCAGCCGAGTGGTGTGAAAGAGTAAACTTTGATATTATAGACACCCTACTCTCCATACTCCATACTTTTTTTAAATGGCCGCCATGCACCATGCGCCTCGTCCACTCAGGGTAGATACTAAGTCAACAAGTATTTAGGAACAATCCAAGGGCGTGGGCCCACATTACCCTCAAACAGCCCCGGCCCCTTCACTGACCACTGGCCACTGACCATAGCCATCACCCAGGATGATGAGTGCCCGCACCTGGATGGATGAGCACACCGGTGGCGATGAAGTCCGATCGATATGCCGATGCGATGACGTTCTTTGTTTTGGTTTTGGTTTTCTTTTTCTTTTCCCCTTTTGCCGTGTCTTTTTGATACATCTACCGAGTGACTCATGCATCCAAACCGAGGCACGGCAAGGTAAATAGATAGGTAGATAGGTAGGTAAAATCCGTGCAACATCTGAGACGCGATCTGCTCCAGTTTGAAACAAAGGGCTCCGTGGCCCAGGTTTTCGCTCCCTGCCTGAAAATATGTATGTACACACACGGTCTATCTACGTCTTAGTTCGGCGGAGCCCTAGCATCACCGCACACCCTCATCCTCCACCCGCCAAACGCGAAGAGTGTGAGGGAGGCGTCACTTCTTATCGTAAGGCAGACAAGTCCGGGCATAACTCCGAGCGCAGTGAAACAGCACAGCGCCGGCATTTTTGGGTTACATACAGTTTTGCTTTTTTTTTTTTTTTTATCCAAATCACGAAGCCACGGCATGGCTGCCACTGACAGAATAAGCTTCGAGGGACATGGATCTGTTGCTTGCCCCCACCGAGAAAATCCGACTGCGGATGGAACAAAGGGTAAGGGCGGAAAGAAAAAGAAAGAAAATTGGGAAAGAAGTAGCTGAAATCGAACTGCTTCGCCAAAATAAAAATCCAGACCATCGATGAAAATCGACTAATGCGCAGCGAAAATTGGAAGAAGTCGATGAAAGATGAAAGCGCCACTGATCGACCCAAACAAACTCGTGGAGCCGGTGTTTTGGGTTGCTGAAAATCATTGTAGGACAATCAGTTTCCCCTTTGGCCTCTTTGGTGCACCAGTGAGTGAGTCTGTGAGTCTGATGGAAGGCGCGGATCGGCGGGATCGACGGTCAGACGACAACAGAATAACACAAGGTTATGTCGACGCCTTGCAGGGAAGGAGGGCGTAAAAATCAGACAAAGAACGCGTGCAGTTAATCCTTTTAACAAGCGTTTACAGTGGTTACGACATAAGCAAAGTAGACTCGAAGTAGATGGAGACCAAACATGATTCATTACTCGCGATATCAATACAGGCATTGCTACAGTGTATTACTAGGAAGTAGTATATCCAGAAAAATAGAAAGCAATATATGCGCGACCATAGCCCCCAAGAAAGAGTTTTTGATCAAGACACATACACGCAAGTATATGGGGAAGAGAAGAGAAAAAAATGTACAGAGAGCAAGCCGAGAGATGTTGTAAATTCGTGTCGTCAAACGTCAGACATGGTATTTTGATAGATTAATGCGCTGCTGAACAACTCCCATCCATAATCCCCATGTCGATGTCGATGTCGAAGCGAGCCGCTTAGATGGCGACGGCGACGGCAACGGCAGCAAGAGCACCGCCGACGAGGCTGAAGCCCTGCTTGCTGGCAGCGCCAGTGAACTCAGGAGGAGCAGTGTTGTCGTCAGTGGGGGAGGAGGTGGGAGAAGCAGTAGGGGTGGGCTCATCGGTGGCGGTGGTGGTGGGGATGACCGGGGTGGAGGAGGTGGAAGTGGGCTCCTCAGTGCCGGTGGAGGTCTCAGTAGCAGTGCCGGAGGTGGTTGTGCTGCCGCTGTCACCGCCGTCGGAGAGGCCGCTGTAGTGGTCAACGCCGACCTGGATGGCGTTGGTGATGCCGGCGGAGAGCTCAGCGGCGATGTCCGAGAGGGCCTCAGGGACCTTGGAGGAGAGGGCCTGGGCGAGCGAGTCGGCGGCGTCGTACTGGGCCTGGAGGGAGTCCTGGACGGCGGAGACCTCGCCGGCCTCGACGACGAGGTCGGACTTGCCGTTGAGCGAATCGATGACGCCCGAGACCTTGTCGGTCAGGTCCTGGACGGGGCCAGTGAGGGCCAGAGCATCGGCGTTGGAGAGGTCAGGACCGCTGTTGACGGTCTCGACAGCGCTGTTGATGCTGTCGACGAGCGAGTCGGAGGCGCTCTGGACGCTAGAGATGTCGCCGCCGTTGTAGCCCTCGATGGCAGAGCCGAGCGAATCGACCTGGGTAGAGATGCTGTCGATGATCTCAGCAGGAGACGACTGGCGCTTGGAGGGGGTAGCAACGGCAGCGGTGGCCAGAGCCAGAGTGAACAAGCCGGTGAACTTCATGGTGCCGGTGGGTTGTTATTTAAGGTGTGCAAAGGGGGGTTATTATCGGTTGTGTATATATAAGGTTGGGGTAAACGAGTGCCCGGGACCGAAGCAGTGTAACGAACGAGTTGACTGAGGAGGGAAAGAAAGAACTGATGGGAGGAGCGTTGGAGAGGCCCAATATATAAGCACCAGCTTGGCCGGGGAAATACCTCACATGCACACATGGGACCGAGGCCAGGTCGAATCAGGGGGAGGACAGTCAAAAAAGATGTTATTATTAGCAAGATTGGATCAAGAATTAGCGTTATTGCGATCAGTCGAGGAGATTCGGCCAGGACCAGGGCAGGGTGCGCAGGGACAACGACTGCTGCTGATCGCCATCGATGCTTGTTGCCCTCCTCCAATAATTTCGGCGTGTGTTTCAACACGGCACGCCCTGGAGAGGAAGGGTAATTCCATCCTCGGAGGGTGGGTTGGAGGGTTAGGAGGCGAAGGGGATGGTTTCACGGATCAGCTATACGACAGCCCGGACCGGATTCGAGGGGAGGTCTGGAAGAGCTGTTTGGATGAGCAATCAAAACCAACACGAGGGAATGATTGGGTGAGAGCAGCCCCCCCCCCCCGGCCAGGGACAAACCCCAGCGAGAAGACGCCAGTTAGGGCGAGGTTACATTGAGCAAGTCGGCCCGCCCCCGGATTCTCATTTGCTCTTTGCTGGGGAGCGTCTCGCAGCATGAAGCGATGCTGGTGCAACACTTGGGGTTAGGATCCACCGCAGGGTTCGCGGCCAGTCGCGGGCGTGCAGAGTGAGACAACGAGCCCTGAGTGGAGCACAGTCGCAGAATCCCCGCAGCTGGGCTCGCATAGCGCTGCACCGGCCTCATTACGGAGTACAATCCGGTGCGTGCAGAAGTGAGGGCGAGGGAGGGGTCGCTCGACGGCGACCAGCTCGAGGCCGCTTTGGGCAATGGCCGCGACAGGCTTGGGCTTCGCTGGCTGCGTAATTTCCGTTCAATCTATTCTAACTTGACGGCGGAAACAAATCTCCGCCGGAGTGACGGTCGGCGTCGAGAAGACAAGTCGGAGAGAGAAAAGGGACAAGGCAGGCAGGACCCAGTCGACCCTCGAGGGCTTCCGGGGAAGGGCCGGATGGTCGGAGGCTCCATTCAAGGCGATGCTTCCAGACTGGGACAAGGCCGGAGGGCTGGAATTTGGAAACCCCGACCGGCGATCTTGTACCTGACAGGGAATTCTCGCCTGTACACAAAGGAGTGTTCGTCGGCTCAAAGCGTCGCAGCGTTCCCTGGTTCGGGGTTAGTGTGGCCAATTTTCAGAGCCAATCGCTGGCGTTTGACTTGCAGTGCTGGGGTGGCGACTCAGCCGGTGGCCCTGTGCACCCTGGCGCTCGGAAATGAGCTGGAGCTGGAGCTGGAGCTGGAGCTCGATCGGACAATGAACTTATCGCTATCGTGCGATAACAGAATAGCGTCAATACGATCCGATAACAAGGGGCTGTTGCGATGACTACAACGTTGTACAGACGCTGCTGCGGTGCTACGGTGGCCTCACAGTGGCCGAGGTGCTGGCTCCTTGATCACAGACGCTGCGACTCAAACGCTTGTCGCTTGAAAACAGTCTAGATGAAACAGATCGCTCGTCAAGTCTCGCAATGGATCGGAAAAAAACAATTGTTGGTGAAAATGCCCCTCGTCTTGGCGGCCAAGACATCCGCAGCTGTTCACATGGACTCCCCCCCAAAAGCCTCACAACGCATTCCAACATAAATAAATGGCATCATCGTGACCAGCCATTCCCTCTTCCTGTCCTGCTTGATCCTCGCCCTCCTTACGCGGCCTTCAAGCAACAGTCTCACAATTGGCCACCGCGCACCAGCCGGGAGAGCCGGATCAGGCATGCGTCGCGAAATTGAGCAGCGGGGATTCGCTGCTAGTCCCTGCGCCCAGAGCCGCCGGTTGGACAATTTAATATCCTGCAGGAGTCACATGGCCAGAGTCTCGTCTCTTTGTTCCCCCAGACTCCCGGCGACAATCCCATCCCCAGCCCGGTGGCGTCCTTGCCAAGAGCCGCCTAACTGCAACCACCTCTAGCTTGCGAAGCACTTGTTTCTCACTGATTCATCCCGTTTCTTTCAACTGACTCTGCCCACTGACGACATCGCCGCTGACTTTGAGTCAAGTCCGGGGGGTTACAGTAGCAATTAACTGGGTCGCTTTGAGCTTCA
The DNA here is from genome assembly GCA_027569055.1 of Aspergillus baeticus. NCBI lineage: Eukaryota > Fungi > Ascomycota > Eurotiomycetes > Eurotiales > Aspergillaceae > Aspergillus > Aspergillus baeticus. Next base: position 106,037 of record JAPDEI010000073.1, read on the forward strand.
AGCTTGAGCTCGTCGAGCTCTCCCTATCCTACGAAAGAGGCACCCTTGTCCACCCCTGCGCAAGTCTGTCAGCCTGGCGCCCTTTCAGGCCGGCAGTGGCACCTTAGGCGCCGAGGGATCCTCCGGTCCTAGCCAAGTGCAGCTAGTAGGAGTTACTATGTCCTAAGACGCTTGTGCCATGAATCCGTGTGGTGAGCAAGTTTCTTACGGATATTGTGAAAAGGTGAGCCCAGGCCCTGTTCGTCATCGTTGATTGAGAGGTCAGAGCACTCTACTGCTTTCAGTGCTTGGTCCTGTTGGTTTTTTGTTTTTTTTAATCCCTCTTCGTCCAACCCCTCCTCGACACACGCCTTCAATAGTGGGCAATTCTAGCATGACTCACGATTCGTGATTCATTCGTTAAAGCTCGACACTCCTCTTCGTCATTGTCAGCGCCGGTCACCCTTATCCTGCCTTGTTTACGGAGTACTCTCACTTTGTCTTCATGTTGCAACACCTGACACCCAGCCATCTTGGCCAGGGTTGGCAAAAAAAAACAGACAAGAGCCAGCCTCTTTTCGCGTCAAGCGAACAGCAGCGCCTTTCAGTTGTCCAACCACCTCAAACCCATTCTATCGAGGCTTGATACCTCTCGATTTTGGACAACCCTACCAATCACCACACCAGCCTCGCTGCATGAACTAGCACCGGCTCGATGATGCTGCGTACTCCATACATATCTCCAAGGTATTTCAAACCGGCGTAGCCCTGCATTGTAGAGGCCCAACCTCTGCCATTTCCATAACAACCTCCGAGCGCCTCTCTTTCACTCCATCCCAAGTCCTCCTCTTCTGTGCTCAAAGAAACCATTGACTACCAACGAACTAGGCAAACAAACGCATTGCATCCCTCCTGCGCCTTCCATACCAGCCCCCTCGAAGCAAATTGCCCTCTCTTACTCTTTTCCTATCTTCGCAGGAGTTGCCGGACAGGCGGACAAGTGAAATCGCGACACTCATTCCCGATATCTCGTGTCTAGATCCAAACAGCAGGGGAAGTAAGAAAGAGGTCTCATGCATTCTGCATGCCCTCTTGTCACACCTTCATCTCATCAGCCATGCCATGCCATGCCATGCCAATCACGCCATATCCTTTTAAATGCTGTGCCAACGATTTGTATTTGAACATAGCAGTGTGCGCACCACACCGACTGAATTACCAAACAACCGTGCACGCCATGGAGCAGGTAAGGGTGTGCAGCTAACCTAGCCTCTCAGCAAGGTTGGTGGACAGACAGACATGTCCAGTGACGACACCCAACTAACGGGGTACGATTTCCAGCCCCTCTGGACAGTCAGATCTCACACTGCACTTTTTTTACCCCCTCTTCTTCTCTCGCCAGTCGAGGCCTTCACAGGACCGCCAGATAGCTGGAGAGGGAATTGAATGCCAGATTCCCCCTCGATCCGAACAACACGAAACGCAGAGCATGATCTTGACTATGATTGTATGATCAAGATCAGATCGCAGCTAGATCGTACGTGCTTGCTTGTCTTGGCTTGCCTTGCCTTACCTTGCCTAACCTACACTGTCAATCGCAGAACCGACTGACCGGCCAACTGGCTGGCCCAGAGAATGGACATACACGCCAAGCTGTCGAGCTTTTCCTCTGCACCTCTCTTTCGCCTGGGCTTGAGGATATATGACATGACATGACATGGTCATGTTAAGTCATGTCATGTCTCTGTGGATGTGATGTCTGTGGTGGAAACCGCAATGCTAGCACGCACTATGGGCCCGTCCACCAAGTCCATACCCTTCTTAAAAACCAGCGAGAGAGGTGCGTGGGTATTGTCAGCAGCGACAGTAGTAAGGTAAGTTAACTACTCTGTAAATCGAAGAGAAGTAACTGCGTAGAAGAGAGAGCTGGCCCGCCGAAAGTAACCAGGGTTTCTTTTGTCGTCTCTGGACAGACGGCAATCTGTTCTGTCGGTTGTGTGAGCGATGAACTGGTGCCCTGCCGCAGAGCCAAGCTTGCTTGCTTAGAGGATGAGGCCAGCTAACCATCGGGTAGCTACTCACTCATTGTTTTATTGTTGAGAATTGTAGCTAGATCAGTAGGTAGTCTGGACTCAACTCGCATCGCATCGCATCGCATCGCATTAAACAAAACGTAAAAGGAGGAGTAATTCAGCTTTGTGGCCGGGTAATTTTAACAGAAGCCATGAGAGAATCTCAGGGAACTGTTTTCCTCCAACCTTGATTGGGAGTAGTGACGCAGGAGGAATACGAATATCTGTCTACCTGCTTCACAGACCAGAGCGAAATGTGGGATTCGGGGGCATCTATTTTGCCATTTTCTCCGTATAATAATCAGACAATAAACGAAGTCTTTTATAAAATCATCACTATTTTATTCAAGTGCGTTAAGAAAGGCACGGGAGCCCTAATATGCTGTGTTATTTGTTGAAGCAAGTAGCTATGGGAGAGAGATATATATTTCCTTAGCTCCGTAGAGGCGTCTACTCTCGTTGCTAGTTGCGCAACCCTTCATATCAATGGAGATGTTGACATCAACCAAGCAAGCAAGCAAACAGGATCACCGCACACGTAGAGATTCAGCTCTAAAAATATCCTACCTACTCCCTTGGGAAACAACAAAACAAAGAACGCAACTCACCCAACAACGCCCCTCCAAACCCTAGCCCTCCACCCATTCCCCTTCCTCCAACCTGCCCCAGTCCCAGCCGCAGCCGCAGCCCCAGTCCCAAACCCAGACCCTCTTCTACCCTCATCCTCCTCCTCTTCATAAACTCTCTCTCTCCTCCCCGTCCAAATATCCATCTCCTCAAGCTTAACAAACTTTGTCCTGTGCCAGAGCTTCCAGCCGACAACAAAGCCCACAAAGACCGGGAGCAGGATATAATTGATAACAAAGTCCTCAGCCGAGAACGGGTTCAGGAACGCCGTGTACCCCTGAAAGAAGACGAGGAACACATTAGCCGCGAGCGCAGCGTACGTCCCGTAGGGGTACAGCGCGGCGCGGAAGGGGAGCGACTCGATGGGCTGGCCCTGCGCGCGCAGGGCGCGCCGGAACCGGATGTGTGCAATGCAGATGGAGGTCCAGACGAGGAAGGTGGCGACTCCTGAGAGTGTGATTAGGGCTGAGTATACTTTACCCGCGCCACTGCCCAGCGTGAGGAAGACGATGCAGGTGAAGATGTTGGAGAAGATGAGGGCGAGCCAGGGGACGCCGCGGGAGTTTGTTCGGCCGAGGATCTTGGGTGCTTTGCCGCTGCGCGCCATGAAGAGGATTGTGCGCGAGGCGACGTACAGCGAGCCGATTCCGGCGGAGATCACGCTCACCACGATGAGGGCGTTGATCAGGTGGGCGGCGGGCGCGATCCCGGCGTCTGCGAGCGCGATTGTGAGTGGGGAGTTTGCGCCGTATGAGGAGCTGCTGAGGAGGCGGGTCTCGGTGTAGGGCATTAGGATGCCAATGAAGAACATTGTTCCTGAAACTTGTTAGCGAGCTGGCTCGAAAAGAAGGGTGCGGAGGTCGTCCATACCGATGTAGAAGACAAGAATGCGCCAAAAGACCTGGCGGATGGCGCGTGGGACGGCCTTTTGCGGGTTGCTCGATTCGCCGGCGGTGATTCCGACCCTGTACGGATCCCAGTTAGAGACATGCTTGGTCTATCTCGTCTAGTTTTGAACAGGGATAGGAGGGTACATACATCTCAGTGCCCGCATACAGCGTCCCCGCAACAACAAACGTCCTCGCGACGCCGTTGATAGAGTCCGCAAAGGCGCCCGGGTTGTGCCAGTACTTGAACCCGATGACCTGGTCGCCGATGCCGCCAGTGCTGATGCAGATGGCGAGGATGAAGAAGACGATCAGGGCGAGGACTTTGATTCTATACCTCTAGTTAGTATCACGTCAAACCCGGCATGCAGGTCTAAGGGTTGAAGAATGTACAGCGACAGCCAAAACTCCATCTCTCCATACCCGCGGACTCCGACATTCGACAAGGCCAGGAACAGGAACCAGAAGATCAGGATCCAGGCCCATTGGGGGACGGCGTCGGTCCAGTACATGATGACGAGGGAGACGGCGTTGTACTCGTTTGCGAGGACCTGTTGGACATTCCCATCATATCAGCTCAGCTCCGGACTATCACTGCTAGTAGTGAAAAACACACAGTAACCCAGAGATACCAATACGCCCAGCCCAGCCCAAACGCAAGCGAGTCGTCGACGAAGCGCTGCGCATACTCGGTGAACGAGCCCGTGACGGGGATCGCCGTTGCCATTTCACCGAGTGCTTGCCTAGACACGGGGGATGATAATTAGCCACGTACAGCCATATTCAAATGGGGGAAGACGTACATGACGAAATACACGATAATCCCCACGAGCGAGAAGCTGATCAGCACACCAGCAGGGCCACCCGCGCCAAACGCCTTGCCAGAACCGACGAGGAGGCCAGGCCCGATGATGCCTGCTCTCGTTAGATCAGTGTTCTTGGCAGTAACTATACATACAGCTATGGTATGTGTATGCAAGGGACGGAGAAGTAAGTACTCACCGCCAATTGCGATCATCTGCAGATGGCGCGAATGAAGCTTGCGCTTCAGCGGCGCGGTCAAGGGGTCATGGTCAGGGTCTGTTGCGTCGTCGGGGCGGCCGACTTCATTGTTGAAGTGGGAGCTTTGGTCTTTGAAGGCCATTGCTGCACCTGCCGAAAAAAAAAAAAAAAAGAGCCTAGATGAGAAAGCTGGCAAAGCGAAGGTGTCTCAAAGCAGGTGAAGAGAAGAATGCGACAGACAGGTGGGATGGTATCTGGATAAGAGATCTTGGTTCTGCAGGCGATTGCACTCATTTGCCCGCGATGTCGTGATAGCTTCAAAGTGGGGGTTTGCACTGCAACAGCCTATCGTCGCACCAAGACCACTCGTCGACTTTCCCGATCAGACTAGACAGCGATTTTAGCCCAACAACTTAGCGAGCCTCTGCGTCGATCACAGCTTTTTTTACGGGGGGCTAGAATTCCATTTGCAAGGCGAATGTGTCAAACGACTCGCGTCACTCGCTTCGTTATTCTATCAGAATTTAATCACAAGTCACGCCAGCGACGCCCCCGTCCCGCTTCACAAGATGCGCAAAGGTCTCCAGCTCAGCGCTTGTCAGAATTTTCGCGAGAAAGTCCTTTTCGAGGCCTGAATGTGAATGCCCGCCGCCACCAGCAGGATTGTGATTGTCCGCATCCCCGCAAATCGCCGACTGGAAGAATGTCGCCATCGACTCGGCGAGCATGTACACCTCGCCCAGCTTCTCTAGCACCTTCATGCACTGATATAACGACTGGAATGCGTTGTGCCACAGATCGGGCGTTTCCGACCGGATGTTCATAAAGTGCGTCGCGAGGACCGGCATGAGCAGGCCGACTGTCGTTGTGGGCAGGCAGTGGACAAGATCAAGTTGGTGAAGACCCTCGGCGACGCCGGCTATTGAGCGTGTTACAGAATGTAGGCCTGTCTCTTGGGCGTCGTTTATTTGCTCTGGGTTCTGGCGATGAAGGGCCCCGGACGCTGCGAGGAAGAGCATCTTGAGCCAGGCGCGATACGCAAAGAGCGTCCGCTCGCCTTCAGAAAGATACGATGCCGGAGCGCGATATTGAATATCGGATGGGAGATTGGCTTGCCAGTCGTCCAGCGCCTGGCTGTATAGTGTAGCTGCCTCGGGCGAGAGAGTCGATGCATTTGCGATGGAAAGGATCATCCCACTGATCGTGGAGCAGAACTTGGCCTTCTCGATAAACATTTGCGCCAGTTGCTGCTGATAGTCGACCCGCTGTAGGACCTCGCAGCCCCCCAGCATCCGGGTTACACTTGGTGGATAGTGCTCGATGTCGAAATCCCCCAGGGTGGGCAGTGGCACTGTAAAGTCTGCTTCGTCTATAATCGGTGCTCGGCGGAGATTTAGAGCATTCAGTCGATCGCGCGTGTACATACACCACCAGATGCGCTTCCACAGGCTTTGCCGAGTGCCATTGCTGGACAATTCTGAAGAACTGGGGAAGGCGACCATGGTGGCCTGAGACAGGGCTATCTCGAGCCAGTGCCGGAAGTCTTTGGGGTCGTCGGGTGTCTCGTGCCAGTACGTCATGAGCAGGACGGACTGGATCAGCACGATTTTGTCTTGTTCGACATCGAGATCATATAATAGCTGAGATGTCAGCCGAGGACTTCTAAATCATGGCCTGCTTACCCGCGCTTTGCGAAAGAATTCCTGGCGGGCGGCTCTTCTGGAGGTATATCCTGCCCGCTGGATGTACTTGGGGTCCACAAAGGCAACGCTTGAGAACATGACTGCGTGGAAGAGGAGGAGGCTGACTCGTGTATGCCCATCGTTGTTTGCGATCGCTTCGAGAAAGACTGGGAGATCTAGGACAGGAAGGTAGGGATGCACATGGTGGACGAATGTCTTGAGGAGTTCGTTTCGCAGCTTTGCGTCGGGCAACGAGAAGACGCCTTTGTTGGTGAGGAATTGCACATCCTCGTCGGCGAGCGTCGCTGGAAGTTGTTGAATGGAGGGAGGGACGAGAGATGGGCACGGCTCGGCAATGGCTACTGGAAAACCGGGGACATCGACGCATAGAAAGTCGTGGGCGACTGATTTGTAGTGATCGAGGGGGACCATCCACTGAATCGGTGAAGAGGCATCTGCGAGCTCGAATCGGGGGTCTGTGAAGGCTTCTGGGGAGGCTACTTGATGAGCTTCGCCTCGGACATGTGGCTTCAACGTACGAGTGGCTTCTTCCAGCGGCGAGCCTAGGTTAATGTCAGGTTCAAAATCAGGTGCGCTGTCAGTGTCAGCCACGGCCACAATGATGGCACTGAACCTCTCACTCATTCGGAGGACACTGGATGCCATAATCGCGACATGTCCCGCACGGCGACCCCTCGGTGTAGTCGCAGCAGATGTGATTCGAGAGACAGTAGCCGCATCCGCCTGAGAGAGAATACATGATGAATACTGCAATTTCGGCTTCTTGAGGGCGGGTCGCGTCTCTATGAGCAAGATGAAGGGAAGTCGGCAATGCAATTCGGTTGGAGGGAAGCTGAGGTCAGGTCAGAAAAGAGGGTCAGAGACCGCGGTTTGCCCAGCACAGACTGCCGAAATGCTCCTGCAGGATCCAATAGCAGCTGCCATTGAAACTGCTGGATCGGCTTTAGCTCCGACTGTCAGTTGGAGACTCTCAGTCTGGAGCCCCGCATTCTGCCGACCCCGGCTTCATACTGCCTAGACGATTACGGGGGCAGGGCCTCGACCACCCTCTTTGAGTCACTCGGGAGTTTGCGCCAGTCGGATGCTGACAGACAAGAGAAAGGCTGATTCCACTCACGATCAAGTCATGCATCGCGGCGTCGATGGGTTTGTTCCTTCCTCATCGAAAACACCCGCTTGGCGGCCCGCCAGCACCCGCTGATCGTCCGGCTACGACGATGCTCAGCGTAGATTAGAAATCCAAGCCCACGGTGATTGTCGGGACGGCACTTAGCTCTTTTGGTGTGAACTAGGATATCTGGTCCAATAGAAGATACGGGCTAGTATTGCGTTCGGGGCGCATGTTAATCTCGCGCCTCCAAATTAGCAAAAACTCGCCGAACGCTAAGGAAAGAACTCGGGCTTATCTAAAATCCGGAGATCAAGTCAAACTCATTGGCAGGATCCACTGCTGGGTACTGCACAGACTCAGTTCAGTCGAAAGTGAAGGTGCATTGATGGCGAAAGAGCGAAGGCCATCGGGATGGATCGACCACCGAAGCGTCACCTCAACTGAGTACTGCATCATTTTCAACGACTCCATTTACTTCTTTTAGGTAGTTAGCAGAGGGGCCGTTACTACCGCAAAGTTTCTCCGCAAAACACCTGCCAAGCATCGCTATAAACAACTTGAATGCATCTCGAACCATGGATCACTCAACCCCAGACAGCCTGCCGCTTGAACCGAACAAGCTTGACCTCACCCATACATCATCTGGGGCAGAAGCTTCTTATATGCAGGAGCTCCAGTATGCTTCAACTTTCCTCCCCAATTCCACCTTACTTAGCACCTCTTAACTCGACGTGTCACTACAACCAAACCCAATCAATCAAAATCAAATCCTCGCAGCCAAAATGCCCACCCCATCCCAGCGCCGCACCCTGGCCAAAGACCAGGACCTCGCAAAGACCGGCGCTGCCTCAGAGAAACCCTCCTTCAACGGGCCCGGTGGCGCATCCGCAGCTACAACCTCGTCGCAGAACCCGAAGCCGCACTCGAGCAAGCTGCTGAATAAACTCGATCCCCGGTACGATAGTGATATCCTCGAGGCGCAGCAAAGGGGGGAGATTGGGGGATCTGAGCAGGGACCCGGAGTTGAGAAGTAGGTCCTCTCAGGTTGAGTGAGATGGAGGGAGGGTGAGTGGAGTGGAGTTAAGTCAAGTGGTATGGAAAAGGAAAAGGGAGAGCGAGCTGAAGAGAAAGTTGTTTGCACACACGTCGAAATCAACTCGTGCGCGGTGTCTCGCATCGCCGCCGCGTCCCGTCCGTCCAACTCCTAGCACGGAAGCCCAGAGAACGGAAGAAGGCATTGCAGAAAGAAGTGGGAGTATACGGTTCCAGCTGTGCAGGACCTAAATCCCAGTCGAGATGTAAGTTGTTGTTTTTTTCTTGTTTGCTGCTTTGCAGACCCGCTGCATGTCCCATATCCACGTTGATAACTCCGGTTTGCGCGTTTCCGTGCCCTTTCTTCCATCTCCTCGTGTTGGAACCGACAAGATGCACGCAGGGAACCTTATTATGACCCGCTTTCGCCTCTGTGGAGGGTGTTTACGGAAGTCTGTTGTCACGCCGCGTACACTTTGAGACAAGAGTATCTCCGACTCGACATGAGACTCCTATGTATCTATATGTAGCATCCACAGAAAAAGGGTAAATCCAACGTTGGTAAAAGATACATTTAATATGCCCTGCATATCCCGTCTCAAGTAGAATCGAAGAGAAAGCTATATACAGCTGATCAAGCCACCCCTTTCCCATCTCGTAAGGGTCGAGCCATCCTCCTCCGTAGCCAAATGTCCCCGGAAGAGCACGAACCCTCGAGGGCAAGATTAACATCCGGTCTCGTAGTTGAACCAAAGTCCGTCAACCCTGACCAAGGGACAGAGAGAAGACCAAGCAGCCACTCTCTGCTAAGCTTAAATATTAACAGTCCCGGCCAAAAACCGCGCTGCATCGCCCGCATTAAGCCCATAGGTCAAATGGCTCGCAGTGATAATCAGCGTGCCGGAACAGACCAAATCGCCCACCGCACAATAAACCTTCGTCTGATCCTTCGGATACCCCGGAATCTGCCTGCGGTCCTGCAAGTTGCGCGTATACCCGAAGAGCACGACGCCCTTAACCTTTGCGCGCAGACTCTCCGAGACGTCCTGGATCGCGCCGGAGATCACGGCGGACCCCTGGCTGTACCCGCCCGCGACGATCTGGGTGTCCGGGCATTTGTCGGCGAGCTCGAACATGTCGACGGCGGCTTGGATGGATTGCCGGTTGGTGTTCTCGGGCAGGAAGTTGGGGATTAGGCCTGCTGTGTAGGCGCCGCCGACGCCCTGGCATGCGACGTTGTTGCGGCCGAGGCGGGACTTCAGGTCCGAGCAGACTTGGGGGCCGACGACGAAGCCCTGTATCTCTATCTTAGTAAGTGTAGAAGGAGGAGGGAGGGTGAGGGTTGAGGGGTGAACTGGGGCAAAAGGGAGGGATAGGTACCATATTCCCGGCCTCGGTCGAGCCACGCGCAAAGATAAAGGCGACGGGCTTGCAGTCGCCGTTCTTGAGGTCGTCGGCGGAGATGAGCTGGCGGCGCTCGAGGGTGATGTCCACGTCTGCTTCTGGGATCGGCGTCGCGAGGGACAGGGCCGCTAGGGCTGCGACGAGGAGAGCGTTGACAGACAGCTTCATGGTGAGTATAGTAGACTAGCTACTTTGAATAGACAGAGTAAACAAATGAAGGAACAAGAAAGAGATTGAAGGAATGGATGCAGCTAGCTTGCTTGCAGCTTGCAGGAGGAGGCGCTGACGGGCTTGATGAGATTCTTCACAGCTCTTGCGTGCTGGATGGGGAGGTATTTATACACTGTTTTTCGCTGCATGTCGGGTGTCTGTCTGTCTATCGTGGCGTGTTTTAGTGTGCTACTGACTGAGTCCAAGCGCGGAAGTCAACAGTGCCGCTGGTACCTAGGTGGATTGGAATGCTAGACAGGAAGGTAATCTTGGCCAAGTAAATAGTTACCTAGGCTGTATCAGTGCGAGTCCCATGATGCGAGCCGGAAGAGAGAGGGCAAGAGTGCGCGAGAAAACGAAAATGATGGGTCAAGAAGTCATGGCGTTTCAAAGCCCTGAAAATTGGGCGCTGGTCGTGGTATACCTTTCGAGTTCCCAAGACTCACTCTTGGGATCGACTTCCATGAATCAGGAACCGGATTAGCGCAGCCAGCCCTACTGCTCCATTCCTACGCACTAGCCTGGTACATCGTCGGGATTCGGGTATAATTCTTCTTCGCCGGGTTGTTTCTGTTTCGAGATTGCGGGGGAGAGACAGGGGGGTGATTGGCACTTTGACGCATTCAATCTATCAAGGGAAACGAAACTCGACTGAAGAGTCAAAGTAAAGTGGAGTCGCACAGACTACTGCCGATGACTTCTCAGGTGCCGTTTACCGAGGCGTAGTAGATAGCGCCCAGTGACTCGCCGGGTGTTTCAGCGCAGTGAACCAGGGGTAGAGTCAGGCCCGGTGTGTCAGATTGTGGAGAGATCTCTTATTATGCATGATAATTCGAGGACTACACGGATGCGGGGTTGTCAGAGAACAAGGTATGTATGTATTTGTGTGTATGTACAAAATGCATGCACTGCGTCGCATGACTTTTGAGATGATTATTGCTCTTTCAAATAATCGGACTCGGCTGAGTTCACAGTCAGGCATGTGGTCGAGCTCAGACACTTTCCCCTATTTTCGCATTCAGTCTAATGGATAGCCAGTTCAGTGCTTGGCACCGCGGCCAGTGTACTTTAGCGAGTAGATACCCCGCTCGATGCTGTTCAGCAGGATGTATCCGCTAGGGAAGTATGGGTAGACGCTCCAGCTACCGACGAACTCGACCTCGCCGCCGACCTCGTCGTCCTCCGGGTGGACGTCGAAGAAACCGACCTCCTCGAAGCCGCCACCGGTAGGATCCTTGGCGACAGAGCTGACGTCGACGATGCGCAGACCGCTGCCATAGTTGGACTGGTAAGTAAGACCGTCGACGACGTACTGGTTGTGGTCGATCGAGCGGACGGGGGACTGGTAGGTTCCCGTGTGCTTGGGGGCAGACAGGTCCTTGATGTCGAAGATGTACGTGGTGGTGTGGCCGTTGGCCGCCTGACCGGTGCCGTCCATCTCGTCGAGCTCATCATCGAGGAGGAGGTACTCTTGCTTCTCGTCGACGAGCCAGCCCTGGTGAGTGTAGGCGGCGCCGACGTAGGGAGTCTTGGAGATCTGGATGGGGTTCTTCTTGTCCGTGACGTCGGCAATGGTCAAGGTGTCCTCGTTGTAGTTGAAGCAGATCTCATGGCCAGTGTACTTCTTGTCAGGGCCCTGGTAGATAACGCATTGAGCTGTGGCTGTTAGTTTTATTCTTCGCTAAGAGTATCGGTACGCACCATCGTGGACATAGCCATCCTCATTGACACAGCCAGGGGAGGTAGGGTTGGCTGGGTCAGACACATCGACTATCCAAAGACCACCGGCGCAGGTGAGGTTTCGCTGGGTGCCGACAGCATAGATCGTATTGGTCTCCTCGTGTCCAACAATGTTGTGGGAGCTGCCGAAGCCATCGTACCAAGCAGTGAGATCCTTCTGGGGAGAGAAGATGATGGGCTTGACGCTGAACTTGAGCAGCTATCGAAGAGGTTAGCCCGGTTACCCTCACAATACCTCAGCTAACGCACCTTGTTCAGATCAAAGATCTGCAGTCCGTGGCCAGGAGCCTCGGAACCAATGTACGCATGGTCACCGATGACCTTTATGTCGCGCCACACGGACGGCTCGGTCTGAGTAGCCAGACGACCAACGTACCGCAGACTACCAGTGAGAGGCAGGATCTCAACAAACGCGACTCCATCCGTCTGGCCGACGATACCGAACTCGCGACCCCACTTGGATACCCAACCTAGGCGGCATCTGTCAGCTCCGCGCGCGGTTTTCTCGGAGGGATAAAAATGCTTGTCCTACATACCCCACACATCGTTACCCTCACGGGTCTCACTGCCCAGACCCTGGTGGCTGATGAAGCTGAGCAGGTCGACGTTGTTGCAAGAGTACTCGCCCGCCTTGCCCTTGTGGCACTTTTTACGGCTGAGCAGAGGGTATCGGTCCTTGTCGAACCACCCCTTGGCATGGGCGCGCTCACGGGACGCAATCTTGAGCGACATGAGGTGCTCCATGCTGCCGCCGCCGCTCTCGTACGACGCGGTGGCCGCGCAGGCGAGCGAGAGAAGAGAAACGAGAGACAGCTTCATGATGATCTAGGGCTAGGCCTGGCCGGTCGACTGCAGAAGGAATGAAGAGGTCCTTCTCAACTTGCACAACAAGCTGGCACCCCTTATATAGCTTCTCGGGCGACACGGAGAAAAGCGAACAGCCAAGATTGCGGTCCTTGTCGCACAGCACGCCAAGCCATGTGGATTGCTACCATACCCGGGCGACTACATCTCAACAGGAAGGTCATCGTTCTCTCGCAGGAAAGGGTGTCTTGGCCGGCGGAGATGCACAAGAAGCTTGAGGGCCCGGCGCCGATAAGGATATAATGGCGGGGGGCTGATTCGCGGATATTCAGGGCCCAGGGCCTTGCAGCTCTTGGGTTACAGCGGTGAAGCTAGAGAGTGCGCTGTGGTTGGGCGGGCCTATATTGGAGTGTCGATCAGCGGTTCTTGGCCCCTGCAAGATGTAACCAAAAGCCTCACGCGCGCGATTAGACAACGAGCCTTGACAATTGCGGGATCATCGGTCTTTCTTCCATTTTTGTTGTACCGGCCCCATTGTTCATGTTGAGCAACAAACCTAGGAGAAATACTCCGGAGCAAGTTATTGTCGAGAGAGCACAAATTACTCTCGTGGCCGGTCATGCAAACCTGCCCGGAGATCCCGATAAGCTTCGGCAGGGCCTAAGATAAATGTACTTACGGTGGGTATACTACTATTCCCCTGACGTCCGCCACAACCAGCCGCACGCAATCCTGCCGTTATCATGCGAATTCCTAGCGCCATCTAGATTTCTGTCGACTTCCAGAAGCACGCGGCTAGGCACGGCGCCCCCTCACAGAGCATCCTATCAGCTATCGTGGTTGCCTCTGTTGTCTCAGCGCAGGACGGAAGGGAGGACCTTATGGCGGGCGAGTTAGCGTTGCGAAACAGTTCAGACAGGCATTCTCAGTACGACGGCCGATACGACGCAATCAAGCAAGGTCTCATAGTCTCCATATATGTACAAGTGAATATAGCTAATCGACCAACTCCACCCCGCCTAATTTCAGTGTTGATGTTCCAAAACCCGAGTCTATCGCGCAAGAATGTAGAAAGACAGAATGAAGGAAGAAAGTGAGAATAACAAATGAACGCCAAGTCGCTGATGCTCAAGAGTGGAAGAAGGTTATAAGAGAGTTCGGCTTCGTTTAACAGGGCTCGGCGTTCGAGGATTCCTCGAGCGCTCCCGGCTCCGTTCGGTGACATTCTTCATGCTCGGTTGTTCCAACATTAACGGCATCTCCTGCTTCTGAAATCCAGAGAAATTCTCCTGGTCCTGTATCCCCATGTAGCCGAATCCATGTGATTGCTGGCCGGGCAGCTGCGGGGGCATCGAAGGATGTTGACCGGAGGGCTGTCGGTTGTAGCTGGGTGGTTGCGGCGGGTAGTCGTGCTGGTTGTAGCGGCTTCTGAATGACCGGAAGGACCAATTGCTCACAACGGTAACGGTAGAAATCGTCACGAGGAAAAACAGCTGCACCACGTTAGTAGATAACGAATCAAGGGGAAGGAGGGTGGCATACGATTGCTTTCCAGCTGATCGGGTCGATGAAGCTGTTGATGATGATTGCCATCGTCTGTGCCGATACTCTCGCCCGTCCAACCTTTGCCGGGTCTCGGTTCATGCATCGATCCCAGTTGTCACACGCAGCCTTCAATGCAGGTGGTCGATCGCCTCCGCCGCACCTATTATCAACATAATCCTTTGCACAAACCGCCATCTCCGCCAGAATCGTATCCGACATCTCTTCCGCCGCCTGGTCAAACTCCGCCCGGATGGCCGACACAAATCCGAAAACAACATACACAGCGAGCGAGAAGAGCGAGAGGTTGACGAGTAGCTGTGCCCACCATGAGAGGATGTTGGGGACGTTCGGGTGAGCTTCCAGCAGGGCGAAAAAGTCCGAGAACGTAGATATCCGTGACGACGACTGCTGCTCGGCCTCGGTGTGGCCTTGCTTCCTGCTCTTTGTCGTCTTGCCTTCGCTGCTGCTCGGCCGATCGCTCTCGTCCTCGCTATCCCGGTGTACCTGCAGACCCAACTGTTTGTTCCGTAGTCGCCGCTTCTGGACCCGTCGAACCGCCGCATTCGAGTAGTGAGTCAATCGGGGGATTTCGCCTCGTCCTGGGCTAGGTGCGAACCGGCCGTACATTCCAAACAACGAATTTCGGTGACCCGACTTGGTCGGCTGCTCTGGTGTCTCGTCGTTATCCGCATTTTCGGGCGAAGAGAAGTTTTCAGCTCCTGACGAGAAGTCGATATCGAATTTCCGCGGTGTGGTGAAGGCAGGTTGGGAAAAGGCAGCGGCCTTGGGTGTTCCGGGCGCTGGCGTTTGCGATCGGGATTGTGAGAAGAGGAAAGGCTGGTTGTTCGGTGGGCGGAGGGCAGGCAAGGACTTTTTCTCGGGGGATTCAAAGACGTTATGCGGGCCTAGAGATGGTTAGTCGATGGGTGGGAGTCACGGCGAATCGATAAGAGAGCGCACGCTTCTTGTTCTCATGTTGCATGCTGAGCTGGTAGAAGGGCGAAGTCACGTCTCCGGGGCCTCTGGACTGCCACTCAAAGTCCATCGGACTCTCAGCGGTTCGCTTATCCATCTTGGCTGCAGATAAAAGACAACGCAGAGGAAGATGCAGAGGAAAAAGCGATGTGGACAAGAGACGTGGGGATGGCAGGTCGAAATTGAAGCTGATCTGCGGAGTTCGGGCCTGGATCGACGACTTTTTCCGGGCGGCGGCTTTTGTTTGTAAACAAATCCAGGCCCAGCAACCGCATTCAACTGAGGCTGTCAACACCATCATATTCAAAAAATTTCTAGCTATTAATACAAAGTAGCTTTATATACGCAGTACTCTCTAATTAGGATTATTTTCCTCCTTTTTGCCTCGCTTCGATATCTCCTTGAGCGATCCACCTGCTCGCCTGGACAAGCTGAACCACGTTGACGACCTGCTTGTAGAGCATAATCGGCAAGGAAACGGAGAAAAGAACCCAAGGCCAGTGGCTGTCGATCTTATTTGCACTAATCTTCATTAGCAAACCGGAAGATACTGCAGCAGGGTAGTAATGAAGACTTACCGCGCCATCTCCATCGCCCCCGCACTCCACGCCGAGGACCAGCTTTCAGCCGACAACGTCGCCTCGGAAGAGAACGACAAAAGGTATAACGCGATGAAGAATAACTCGTTGAACAAGCAGACCGCAAACAGGACGTTCTGCTATGATCTCAGCAAACCATCCATACTACCCTCGCAACCGGCTTGAAGGAGGAGTCATACCGTATTTGCATAATAAATCCTCAACGCCCACGGCCACCCATCGTCAACCTCCTTGTGACTCCGCCTGTCGCCCCTGATCAAAGTCGCGTACATGTGTATGTAGTGGCTAGAGTAGTCGAGACTGATGAGGCCCTGGAAGACGATGCTCCATCGCGGAAACGCGCTCGCCAGGAAGACGAGGAGGCATGTCGTGGTACACCGGTCGGTGACCATGTCCAGCACGGCGCCGAAGCGTGTTGACTGGTCTAGGCGCCGTGCGGCTGCGCCATCGAGGGCGTCGAGCAGGCAGGAGATGCTATAGAGGAGGGAGCATGTTCGCGGGTGGTAGGGCATGTAGTAGAGGGAGCCGATGGCGAAGATTATTCGGATGTAGCCTGGGGAGCGTGTGTTAGCTAGATGGGTGAAGTTTGCTGGGTTGACTACTGCTTGCCTATGAGGTTTGGAACGAATAAGAAGATATTCTCCTCCTTAGCTTGAGAACGGGACATTGCTGCGGTCGAATATGCAGTGGTTGAATCATAGATATATATCAGACATCAACTTGCAGCTCCCGGACGGAGAACAGATTATCGGGGCTCTAGTGATCGAGAAATGTTTCCTCTAACTTGACCATCAGGAGTGTCTGATAAAACGAATAAATTTATCGTTAAATTCGGCCCCCAAGTGTATCATCTTGACTACGTATAGTGTTGCAGCCTACACGTGATGCAATCAATCATCTCTCATGCAATTTCCCCTCACTCCACTTGCTCTCCACTCTCCGCAGGTCCCGTCTCACCTCCATTAGCTTAGCTGCCTCGCTACATGGGAAAAGGATAGCATGGCTATCATATGTATGTTCATTCTGATGCATAATAACAATGACTAATGTCAGATGCCGAGCGGCTCTAACAAAGCAAGAATAACAGACAGGTTGCCACCCGCCAAATGATGACCGTCCTCGTCGGTAGCTCCAGCGCCAGCAGACTCCAAAATCATCTAGTGTAAATCAAGAGGCTCTAGCCCAACTCCGGTCCCAATCGCTCATGATACAAGAAACAAGGCAGAATGCGAGAATACAGAGATACGCGTGTCGTTCGAATTTATCATAGCTGGTAGCGGTCCACCAGCTCAAAGTCGTCGTCGTCGGCCAGATACCCGATCGAGATCTCGCTCTCGCGTGTGATGACCTCGTATTCCTTGACCAGCTTCTCCGTCTCCTTGGTCTCGTACTTCTCGACCGCCTTGTCGACCATATCCTTGAAGATCGTCTCGCCTGTTACCTCGTAGGGATGTGCCGAGGCAGCAGCCTCGTCTTGGAACTCTCGGATAACGGTGGCGTCAGCTGCAGGATCATGATGGTCTTCTGTGCCAGAGGATTCGGATGTCCCTGCATCGAGCGCTTCTCGGACGTCGTTATGGAGGTCGATCTTTGCGGCGGTTACAGTGTGCTGTGTCCGCTGTCTCTGCCACCGTCGGCCTAGGATATCACTGCGTCGCTGTTAGCGTATCGCTGAGACAGCGAGGGAAGATTTACTTACAGCTCTGGCTTTGCGGGACGGGTGATGGGGAAGTTATCAGAGACGCCAGTGTGGCAACGAGCGGGCCGGCCGCCATAAGTCCATTTCGCCTTTTGATTGTGAACCCGCTTGGCTGCGGTGCCAGCCTGGCGCAAGTCGTGGGCATCGAGAGAGCCGGACATGGTTGTGAGGACAACAAAGGCGAAGGTATAGGTGTTGTGAGAAGTCAAGGTAGGACAAGGTGTGAGATTCGGAAGTCACTTGTAGTCGTGTGGGAAGGTAGCAGTATGACTGGACTAGGTAGCAGTCGTAGAGTACGGGGGATATAGTTTCAGAAATAGAAGTAGAAGACGAAAGAATGAGGAGTCAAGTAGGGGGAGCCGCGATGGCTATAGTTCGGGTGAGTCACCAAATTTCGGCTTTGGAACCAGTCATCGGCTGTGTCATCAAAGAGAGGAACAAGTTGATCCAAGCGATGAGACAGAAGGAGTAAGAGAAGAAAAGGAGGAAGATGGACCAAAGAGGCTTTGTCGGGGACTTTGTTTGGTAAATGTCGAGTCACGGCCAGGGGCTTTATCATGTCCACCAAGACCACCGCCATCGGATTCCCCACGCGCTATCAACAGTCTCCAGTAGTGACTATCAACGGAGGTCCGGGCGAGGCGATGCTGATTGCGGCAGGTGCAGGGAAGGCTATCATCGTCGAGATGACATGCGTTATCGCGACTGCTGCCACCCTATCGATCGCGCACTTGCCCCCCTTCTCCCCTCTCCCCTCACCTGGCACCCAGCTCTCTCTGCTATTTCCGGGGCGATGCGCCACTTGCGTCCACCCCCCAATTCCAGTCCCCGACCACGGTCCTCTATTTTCGTCAACCGACGGTTCCGAGGCTCTCCTGTCGCTCGCTCGCTCACACCCTTGCTCCGATCATGGCCATCCAGGATCCATTCTTCCAGGCACGTTCTCTTGCTCCTGGTTGGCCGTTGTCCGTGATGTCATGCGATGATGTGATTTGCATGTCTGCTCTGCAGAAGACATTCCCGACCTTCCAAGAATAATGGTCCGTCTTATCATGCGCTGCGCCGGATCAACTTCTCAACTGCCGCAGCTGGTCAGGCGTCACGGCCGTCCATCAGGTGCGTCGGGCAATCACGCAAGACGCCGTAAAGTAGTTTCTTGTTGGAGCTGAGACCTGGTCTGGGTCGCGTAGCACAATGACGACTGACCGGCTTACCAGCTTGGGGCTTAGCGCATCATCGCCACTTTGTTTTGTTTACATGCCATCCCGAGGCTGAGATAGCGTCATTCGGAGCGATCTCGTTGCCTATCTTTGTATCGACCTCGGAGAGAGTAGATCAGCCTTGATCTCGCATCTCAGGTCCATGTACAACGTAAATGGTAATTATCTAGGTATCGGCGTCCAGCACCAAATTCATAGTGTACAAGCTCACTCATCCATCTGCCACTCATACTCCAACGCTTCCATCCTCCCCTTGCGATTCCGCGCCGCAAACCACTCCTTCTCAAACCCATTACTCCGATCCACTCCATCCCACCTGTGCCCAGGACGAATCCCATACCGATTCGGCTGAAAGGCCCCTTTATATAACGGCTTCCCAGACACACTCACACCCCCACCACTCCGCTTGGTCAAGAACTGTGCCGCAGGATCATTCCACCGCTCCTGCGCCTTGAGCTCCTCATTTAGATCCTCATCCTCTACCGTCCGCGCCAGCGGCATCACCTTCGCCTCCTCCAGCGCCTGCCTCCGCGCCTCGCGATCCCGCCGCTGCACGTCACCCATGAGCGCCTCTTTCGCCTCAACCTCCTTCACCTTCTTCTCCTCCTCCACCCGCCGCGCCTCCGCGCGCTTCATCGCAACATTGATGATCCGACCGGACGCGTCTCGATAGATCGTCTCCTGCTGCGCGCCCCCCTCTCCTTCCCCAGAGGGTTGTTTCCCCTTGTACCGCGCTTCCTCGGCCTTCCGCCGCTTCGCCTGCGCTGCAACCATCGCGGCCGTCTGCTCCGCCGTCTGTAATCCCGCCCGCGCACCGGATTCCATCCGTAGACCCGCGTCATCGTCATCTGAACCCTCCGCGTCCACAACCGTAGGATCCTCATCGTCGCCTCCCCCCCTCCGCGCATCTTCTTCTCGCGCCGCCGCGGCTATAATCGCATCTGCCTCGTCTTGCTCTGCCCCCATAGTCGTAGTCCCTGCACCCACAACCTTCCACCCGCTCTCCTTCTTCCGCCGAAACTCCGCACTGCGCCCGGACGTCACAACCGCGGGCCCGAACTCATCGTCGCGGCCGCGGTTCGCAGAGAGCGCAGCGGTGGTCCGCAAGTCTGGCGGGTCGTCGTCAGCAATTATGAGACCGCCACCACCGGATTCGTCCAGGTGTTTTGTCTTCTTGCGTTTCTTTTTCGGGCGCGAGGGGTCTGATGCGGACGGTGTATCGGCTGTGAGGTAGTTCTTTGCGAGGTATTCCGCTAGCGAGGAGGAGGGCATTTTTGCGTGTTGTGATGAGGGTTTTATTTTAATTTTTTTTTCTCCCGCGGGTGGGATGTTAATGTTGGTGTAGGTATTGGCAGATGGTCGTGATGATTCGAGTTCGAGGAGATGTGGAGCAATAGGGGATTGTAGCCAGAGTTCTATTCAGCTCTTCGGTTCGATGAATTCGGTTGTGATGTGCTTATTGGCGAGCTTCGTGAGTTGGGCTCGCTCAACGGGCTGGAGCAGACCAGAAGAGAGAGCTCGATTGGTGTTTGACTGGTTTGGTTTCTTCAATGGGGATGGGCCGGAAGATTTGATTATCCGGTATTCTATATCGTACGGCCTTCGTATTCTCGATACGAAGACGTGGAGAAATCACTCGATGCCCGCTAGAATTGGGGCAGTGAGCGCAATATTTCCATTATTTCCAGATAATCTTGCCTAGTATACCAGATTTGATCTTCTAAGCTTATCCTGAGAGGCCATGTTCATGATCTGAGGACGAACTCCAGACCTCCATCTCTGTATACGCACCGTACCACCACTAACACCACCACCACCACCACTACTCAGTACTACACGCCCTCCCAAAACGATACATCTACACCTGCATCCACCTCAGAAATCGCCCTGATCGAATCATCCGAAAAGAAGAAAATGGCCCGAACAGACGAAGCCGAATTCTGGTTCAACGCCGTCTACTCCGCCGTGCAACAGATCCCACGGGGCAAAGTCACCTCCTACGGGCACATCGCGCTGTTGCTTGGTGAACGTACGTCCATACATATCCTCATCCTCCCCTATACATTATCTTCTCTCCCTATCTATCCAACATGCTCATTTCTATGCTCTTGCTAACGAGAGAACATTTGTATAGCAAAACGCCCGCGCCAGGTAGGCATCTGCCTCAAGCACCTGCCCGCGCAGGACAGCGGGAACCACTTCCACGAGGGCAATGTGCCCTGGCAGAGGGTTGTGAATGCTAAGGGGATGATTTCGCATCGGTATGCTACACTTTCTTTTTTTTTTTCTTCTTCTTTTCTCTGCGTTGCTCCTCCTATGGGTTTGAGTTGGTGGATATAGTTTGGAAGGAGGACGGGGGATGGTTGTGATGAGAGATACCCCTAGTCGTTGGAGTGTTGGTTGTGCTAATGGATGTAATGTATAGTGGACCCGGGAGTGCAGAGAGACAAGCGGAGGCACTGCGCGGGGAAGGGGTCGAGGTGACGAGTGATAGCCTGGGCGAGTTTTATGTGGATTTTTCGCGATATGGGTGGTTTCCTGTTGAGTTGGAGAGTGAAGATGAAGACGCAGACGAAGATGCCGAGGAACCAGGCCATCAAGACGCACGATAACGGGGCCAGCACAACAGACCATCATGACCTAATCACAAGAGAATAACTAACTAATGATATAACGAGTATTAACCATGATAAACAGTACAATACAATATTAGGACAAGAAAGATAACGAAGTCATGTACTAATGTAGCGTATATATTTTCATCAGATCTCTAACGAGAGGTGGTTCAGTTCGTTGGCTGCTGCTGTATTTGGCATCTGTCACATCAATACATCCATCCTACTATCTTCAGAAAGAGTACAAGAAACCCCTGGGATGCCCATGCCCATACGTACGTACAATTGCCATCGTAAACATCATGGAGATATCACGGCTCGTAAGTAAATGAAGAAGAGGTGTGTGTTCAGCAATGCGGACAAGTAAAATAAACCAGCGGGAAATACAGCATCCATCTCCAGCGCGCGGGGCTCCGGTGAGGGGATCGGGACGGGACGTTCTCTATGGCGATGCAAGTGCGGGCGTGCAAGCGGGCTGGACAGAGCAGACGCAGGCAGGCGGGCAGAGTAGAGGAAGCGGAAGCGCACAGCGAACAGCAGACAGACGGGGAAATCAGGATTCTATGCGGCGGTAATGAGTGAGGTGGAGCGGAGGAGAGCGAGAGAGAGAGAAAGAGGGAAACGAGGAGGTAGATGAGTAGGTAGGTAGGTATGTGGTCGATGAAGTAGATATAGAATGTACGGAGTGGTCATTGAGACAACCAACAACTCGCCAGGCGGCCCAAGATGGTATGTGAGTGTGCGTGAGTGTGACTGAGAATGTGGTAAAATGCACAGAGCAAGGGAAAGTTTCATGACAAAAATGAAGGAAAATCGTGACTCGACATGTTGGTTTGTCGTTATATCAGTAATGTAATGCAGTTTGTTTATCTTCGCTTGACTTCCGAAGCCCAGCCCTCGATCCCCTCGCCTCTGCTGCCCGGGGTGATGCCCAGATCCGCGTCTTGCATACCCGCGGCATCCTGCATCCAGGCGTGCGCGACCATCCCACCGGCATTTGCTCGTCGTTCCGGGAGGACCTCGAGCATTGGGAGGAGGAAGTCGCTGATCGCCATGCCCTCGGCGACCGAGAAGTGGTATTTCTCTCGGAGAACGTCCGGTAGGGCCCAGTGGCGGAGCCGGTGGATGTTGCGGAGCTCGCCTTTGCGGTTGAAGATTTCTTGTGACCACCGGCCAGAGAGGCAGAGTGATTTCGGGAATGGGCCGAGGAGTTCGATAACCTGGGCTATGTGGTCGTCGTCTTTGCCGTACCTCGTACCTGACTGTGGATCGAACAGGTAGTCACCGGTTATCAATTCAAAAACCTAGAAACATCAGTACGGGGAAGCGATTGGACAAAAAAAAGCGTGGTCGAAGCCTTACCATGCAAGCCATGCTCCAGATATCAGTACTAGCTCCCCACTTGGATCCTAGAATAACCTCGGGAGACCGGTACTGGCGTGTCTGAATATCGTTGGTAAAGTGGTGTCCAACCCAACAAGCGTTACCCAAGTCGGCAATCTTGACAGAAATGATATCAATATCCAGCTCGTCCGATTTTGACGACTTATCAAGTGAGATGCCTGAAACTTCTCGCTCCAGGAGATCGCTGCGTTCGTCAGTAAGGCCCAATGCAGCGAATCTCGCGTCCACATACGCAGTCTTTTCTCGTTGTTGTTGCTGCTCGTCCTCATCCTTGATACCTAGGAGTTGCTTCATTGACACTCCTTCTTGGGTTGATCAGTTAGCGGCGAGCACCTTTCTAGAAGGTAGATATTTAAACGTACCAGAACCGCTAATCATCTGACTGAGGCTGCTGTGCGAGTTCTGCGAGCTGTGCTTGAATTCGAAGCTTGTATTGAGAGGGCTGGGCAACGGTTGGCTGCCGGTAATCAACGTCCTGCGCCGCCGGCGACCGTTGCGGTTATCCTCTTTCTGCGCCTTCTTCTCCTCCTCCTTGACATACGTTTTGACAATCTGCTCGACGTCGCCGATCTCAATCAAGACGTTTTCCGGCTTCAGATCGGTGTGGATGATCCCGCATTCCCGATGCAGGTAGTCCAGACCGAGTAGCACCTGTTTCGTAATCTGCTTCACTAGCGCCATGGGGATGCCCCGGTGGTTCCACCGCTTGATCAGCCCCAGCAGATTCTCGCCCAGCACCTCAAAGACCATGCAGACGTGGACCCCGTGGGGTCCCTTGTGCTCGAAGGAGTCGAGCAGGCTGACGACATGCTTGCGGCCCGGGTGCGAGGGCTTCGCCTGCACGATGCGATTTAACAGCTTGATCTCGTCGATGGCGGTCTCGGTGTAGTGGGCCGCGGAGCGGACGACTTTCAGCGCGACGTGCTTCCCCGTTGTCGTGTCGCGGGACAGCCACACGGTCGAGAAGTGACCCCACCCCAGCTTGCGCACGACGACGTACCGCCCGTTGTTGTAGAGCTCGCCGATCTGGACGGGATGGTAGCCGCCCTTACAGTAGTCTTCTGAGTCTTCCTCCTCGGCGGTGGTTTCGACTTCTTCTTCTTCGGACGAGGAGCCAGACCGTGATGGCGGGACACTATTGTTTAGCGGAGAGCGGGTTGGTTAGCTTAGCAACGGCACCAGCGCGAAAAACAAGAAACCCGATCGGAGGGGCAACAAAAAACAGAAAAAGACAGCGAGGACATACCCCTCGGTTGTAGAGCCTGGTGTATCACCGGAACCCGTCGCAGAATCGCTGGTGACGATGGGCTTCAGGTCGGTGCCCTTTCTTCTCTTTTTATTGATAGTGCCATTGGTGGCGGACGCAGCGACATTCGTCGCCATCTTCTTTCCTTTGTTGAGGACCGACTGCAAATCGACCCCTTCCATGGCACCGGGCGAAGGAGGCGGGGGAGATCGGATCGCAAGGAAGAAAGAGAGGAGATAAAGGAAGATGGAGATAAAATTGAAAGAGGGGCGGTTGGTTGGGCTGGAAGAGAGCGCAGCGCGGAGGAAGAGAAAGACTGGGACTGGGTTGGCGGCGGCGGCAGTCGAGGTTCAGTTCTGGTTGTGCGAGCGACGCGGAGAGGGGTTCGAGTTGGCTGGGCTGCCCGCAACTTCGCGCAAGCAGGCCCGTCTATGGGAACAATATAGTATAGTCACGGTCAAAATCAATGTGGAATTGAGCAATGTGAGGCAAAATAAAAATCAACAGAGCTAAAGCAAGACACGAGCGGCGAGAGAAGGTTGGATGGAAGAAGGACGGATTCAGTTGGGGAGCGGCTGGTCAAGTTGGCCAAATGACGCAAACGATATGAAAGCCGCCCTGGCCTGGAATGCACTAGAGAGCGATCGCCGATTTACTTTGTTACTCTTCGGAGTCACGTTAAAGATGAAGATCGAAATGATCGACTGGCTAACACTCGGAATGAGAATGAGAAAAAAACGTCTGCAGAATGTCCGCAAGCAGTCGGTGCAGCTGAAATACTGCCCAGCGCCGATGTGGCAAATCATCTCACCGCGCTGTTGGTTGTCGTATGTATCTCTGAGACTCGGATCCTGGAGGACGGCATCTGTGAGTAGTAGAGTCTGAACAAGGGACGTATAAACCGCATGGTCACTGTCGAGATATGCAGTGCTACCAGATTGTGCTGATTCTGTAAGGCCCAACAGACATATATATATACATCAGTTCCCGCCAGTTGGGTAGCCAGACGAGACTAGAGCATTGAGGGACTGAAGATCAATGGCCAAGCACTAAATCGGGCGGCCACTGCAGATTCTAGTAAGAGTTGAATTCTAATCCCTGAGCATGGTGCAGGATTGCGCCCGCAGAGAAGAAACAAGGCTGCTGCTGGTGTTTTATATGGGGCTTGGCGACGTGTCAAGCAAGCCACTGTGGTCTACATTCTACTAGTGTGGGGGTGAGACGTGGGTTATGAAGAGCTTATAACAGTGGAAAAGTGACTCCTATAGCAGGTGGAATCTGAATCGAGGTTGATACCTGGAGATGGAAGAGGATCGAGAATGCGAGAATGAATCTCGATTTGGGGAGAAGGATCATTCACGTGACTAGTCAGGGTCCGCGGGGTAGCTAACACCCAGTGCCTCACATTGTTGTTATGGGGAACATGTTTCATATCATATTGTTCAAGTATTTTAACTCAGTATTAGTAACCACTCTCACCAAACTTCAGAGCCCTCCAGGAACCCCGTCGTCCCAAAGAGCTCCTCCAACAGAGCCGGGTCGATCTCCAGATCCTCCGGAATGCCTGGAAACTCCGGAACAGGCAATCCGCTGTCCCCTTCAGCCGCCGCCCCGATTCTGTCGAGTAGTTCACTACACGACGTCAGGCAATTATCCGCGAGATCCCAATCAAAGTTCCGCCGATGACTCTGCAGTGCATTGACCATGTCCCGCGCAATCTTCAGCGGAGTATTGCGCCCCCGATTCCGCATCCGCAGCCCGCTGCGAAGGAGGAACATCGTCGCTGAGGTTAGTGAGAATGCGTGGACGGGGATCCAGAATCCACTGCACTGCGCCCTGTCGAGCTCCTGGACGAGGTATGCGATTTCTTCGGCGGCGCGCTGCGCGTGCATGTAGAAGGGCGACAGGGTCTCGTCTTCGACTTGGTGGGAGGTTTTGTCCATGTTGAGCTGGATGCGGTAGAGGAGGAGCTTGACGGAGAGGTAGGCGAGGCGGAAGTTGGCGGCTCCAGGGATGTCGAGGTTAATCCCTCGTAGGACGAGGTGGCGGACGTCGTCGCTGAGAGAGTCTTCCCAGTCGCGGAGCACCTGCTCCAGGTCTGTCTCGGAGAGACTGCTTGGCTGGAAGCTCTGAGAGACGTTGTAGACATGTTCGAGGTAATGTGCGAGTACGTCTGTCAAGGCTGTCAGAGAAACAAAGACCGATGCTGCTGCCTTCCCGTAGGCAGTGGCTGGGCCAGGGCAGATGTCGTTCACTGTGGGTAAGGGTACGTCGTATTGAGCTCGATGTACTTGCAGGGGTGTTCCGTAGGCCAGACTGCACCTGTTCAGGGTTAGAATTTGCCACGGATAGCACTCGGTCAACTTACCAGCGATCATGGATGATGATGAGCCACCAGATCCTTATCCGCAGGCTCTTTTCTAGAGCTGATGTACTCCATCCCGATGGATCACGGTTGAGACCGAGTGCGTTTGACAGGGCCACTGCCATGCCCACCATACCTCCATTCCCAAACATCGAGGTACTAGGCCTGCCACAAACGTTGATCAGGATAGCCATTATTGTCGGGATGCCTGGCGAGAGAAACAGCTCCGAATGCAAAGCCTCGTTGGCTTGGTTCCAGATATAACGGATATCAGGCGTGCGGCCAGAGGCTAACCGTGGAGAACTCTTCCAATACACGAGAGAGTTGGCATAGAGATTAGAGAGCAGGGCAGGCGAGATTTTATCCTTGTGCATAGAGTATGAACCTCGAAATGAGGCTTCATCGAACAGGGGAAAACATGGGTTGGCCTTGAAGAAGTATCTATATCGTCTTAGCACAGACATCTACGACACAGAAAGGTACTCTCACAGGTTCAAGTATTCGTCAAGTTCTGGCCCCATGTACTTCTCAATGATTTCACATTTAGCGGCCGCAAGCGACTGATTCGCGACGACCCCCAGCGGCCGTCTAGGTACAAGGTTAAATCGCACTGGCCTGGGATGGCTATCTGAGCTCGAGCTCGTGCGAATGAGATACCTCTTCTGAGAAGAAGGAATGGCCGACAAGTAGCTCTCCAAAATGTCATTATCGTCTGCGACCGCGGGGCTAACAATATGAGAGCTATCGTCCTCGGCGTCAGCGACAATGCCCATAAGATGAGGAATGTCGCCATCCGGGGCTGGACATGACTGTGGTGGGTTCAGCTGCTGCTCACTCTGACGATGCCTCGGATACGGCCTGCGCAGCAGCCCTTCCCTGTTCTGCGAGAATCTCGACGAGCGTGCATTGAGGACCAGCCTCCGCGGCGAACTTCGCGCCTGCGGGGGGTCGTCAGGTTGCGGGAAGATGCACTCTGTGCCGTAGGCCTGGCACATGGCACATACTTGCCCGGGGCTCCTGGTCTTACAGCGCGACTTGCGTTTGCGGCATGAGAAGCAGGCGGGGTGGAGATGGGACCTGTATGGCCGTCCTTCATGTTGAGAATTGCTCTCGGGTTGCATAGTGAGAAAATTCGGGGGATGCATGAGGGAGGAACAGGGAACAGATGCTAATCTCTTGCGGGGAATTCCGAGGCAAAGTGAGGGCTGTTATCAGGACAGGAACGACCCATGACTCGCCGTACTCGCCTCCAATCAGCAGAGACAACTGCTTAGATAACGTTGCGGTGGAGGGTCCACAGAGTTTGCCGCGGCCAACTGGTGGGTCTGAGATTGAGCAGCGACAGGCCAGCCTCCCCGCGGCGGTTTGCGCGCGCAGACCATGTCGACTCTTTCAGGCAGGTGGTCGATATGCCCCTCTCGATGCCCCTATCCATGTCGATATTTAAGATGCCGCTCTCTATTATCCTTGGGTTGCTCAACTCAGCTTCAATTCATCTCATCACTCTCTCTACGCATTCAACATGGGCTCTTCTGACAATGGTGTCGCCTTGTTCGCAAAGGCCAACAAGTACCTGATGACTACTGGGGTGCCATTCTCCCCCGTTGTGATCACAAAGGCTCTGGGCACTCGCTTGTACAATGAAGACGGCCGCTCGATTCTCGACTTCACATCTGGCCAGATGAGCTCGCTGCTCGGCCACTCCCACCCCGAGATTGTCGAAGTCGTCAAAAAGTACGTCTCGGAGCTCGACCATCTCCTCAGCAACATGATCACCCATCCAGTAGTCGACCTCGCCGAGCGCCTCGCCGGATTCCTCCCTGCTCCCCTCGAAAAGTCATTCTTCCTCAACACCGGCTCCGAGTCCACCGAAGCCGCCATCAAAATGGCCAAGCTGTACACTGGCAACTTTGAAGTCGTCGCCTTTGCTGCCAGTTACCACGGCCTCACCCAGGGCTCCGGCTCCGCCACATACTCAGCCGGCCGCCGACGAGGCGGACCCTGCATGCCCGGCCAGCTCGCCTTCCCAGCCCCCTACGCCTACCGTTCACACTTTCGCAAGCCCGACGGCTCGTACGACTGGGAAGCCGAAATGGACTTTGGCTGGTCGATGATCGACCAGCAGAGCGTGGGCTCGCTCGCCGCATTCATCATGGAGCCGATCCTCTCCACGGGCGGGATCCTCGACCCGCCCAAGGGCTACTTCAAGCGCATGGCCGAAGAGTGCCGTAAGCGCGAGATGCTCGTGATCATGGACGAAGCCCAGACGGGCGTCGGCCGCACGGGTGAGATGTTCGCCTTCCAATACGACGAGATCGTCCCGGATATTCTCGCCCTATCTAAGACCCTCGGCTGCGGTCTCCCCCTCGCATCCGTCAGCTCCACCGCCGAGATCGAGCGCGGCTGCAGGGAAGCTGGCTTCCTGTGGCTGACCACTCATCTCAACGACCCCCTCACCGCCGCCGTCGGCAACAAGGTCCTGGAGATCGTCGAGCGCGACAACATCTGCCAGCGGGCCGCCGAGAGAGGCGCCCAGCTCCGCGAGGGCCTTCTCAAACTCCAGAAGAAGTACTGGTGCATCGGTGATGTACGTGGACGGGGGCTTCTCCAGGGAATCGAGATCATCTCAAACCCCGAGACGCGCGCACCGGGCTCGGAGCTCGGCCAGAAGGTTTCTGACCAGGCCATGGCGCGTGGTTTGTCGTGCAACATCGTCAACCTTCCTGGCATGGGGGGTGTTTTCCGCCTTGCGCCGCCGGTTACTGTTACTGCAGAAGAGATCGAGGAGGGGCTGCAGATTCTGGATGAGTCGTTTGGTTGTGTGCTGAAGACTATGGCTTAGTGGTGTTTATTTTAATTATGAGATTGTGTATTCATGATAGATATGTTAAGGACAAAATTTCGAGCTAAATCTTCTTTCTCTGTAATGTGCTAGGCATTATAAAGTCTGCCTGTGGCGTGCATTTGGCCAGGTTCTTGAAGGCCGCGAGTGACTTCAAGCTTTAGCATGCGCATGAACTGTTGCGAATTGACTTTGTCGAGTATAATACTCCGTGGCACCTCCTACTTACACAAGTACACCTGGCAAGATGCATACCCCATGTACAGTGAATCCACTCGACATACATGACAGCTTTGGGACCGCTAAGGCGCCCCGCAGACCTCGCAAGCATTGTGTGTGGGCGGTTTATCCGGCGTGCCGTATGCCTCGATCCAGTGAGTCACACTATATCCTCTAGGAGGATAGTGTTTCCAGTGCGAGTGCAATCAAAACCCCCCAAACGATCATATACCGTTCCCGCTGGCGGATTGACCCCCTTGAGAGAGAACAGGGAAGAGTAAACCATATGTACTATATAGGGTATAGAAGGAATAACAAGCACCCGTTGATTACGCCATCACCAAGCAGCATTGCAGTTCCACTTCGATTCAGCTAGAGGATCGCCCCTGAGGGATCGCTTACTCGGTCGCTGGCTGATGTTTAGTCGTGGAGTCGAGCTCGGAGATGAACGGAGTTAGCCAGCCCCCTCCTCCCCTCCTTCCCATTTATAGCCCCAGGCGGGCCCCCCGCCAAGTTCCGCAACACCAGAACTGCAAAGCTACAATCATGGCCGACTTTAAGATCGTCTTCATCACGGGTGCAAACACTGGCATCGGCTTCCAGATCGTCAGGGCGCTCTACAGCGCTGACAAGCCATACACGGTGATCGTGGGATCGAGGTCCCTCGCGAAAGCCGAGGATGCGATTAGTTCTCTCAAGACCGAGTTCCCCAGTTCGAAGAACAGTCTCGTCCCGCTGATAATTGACATCGAGTCCGACGAGTCGATAGAGAAGGCTGCCGAGGACATCGGCAACCAGTTCGGGAGAGTCGATGCGCTGATTAACAATGCTGGTACATTTCCCTCACCTTTTATATTAGAACATACTATCCCTACTTTTTAACTTTCAAGCACCCACGAGACTACAAGCTGATTCTGCACTAGGCGCCCAATTCGACAACGCCATCACAACCGGCACGCTAACCACACGCGACGCCTGGCTGAAATCATGGAACGTCAACGTCGCAGGCACCCAAATCCTCACGACAGCGGTAGTCCCCCTCCTCCTGAAATCGAGCGACCCGCGCCTCCTTTTCGTAACCTCTGGGGCATCCTCACTCTCCAACAGCGTGCGGCGCACGATCCCTATCGACAAACCGGCGCCCGCGGGCTGGCCGAAGAGCGAGAAAGCGTTTAGCACGGCCTCGTACCGGACCGCGAAGACGGGGTTAAACATGCTTGTGCGTGTGTGGGATGGCCTGCTGAAGAATGACGGCGTCAAGGTTTGGGCGGTTAGTCCCGGATTGCTTGCGACGGGGCTCGCGGGGGGTGCGGAGGTGATGAAGAAGGTGCTTAATGCGGAGGATGCAAGTGTTGCGGGGCCGTTTTTTAGGGCCGTTCTGGAGGGCGAGAGGGATGGTGATGTTGGGCTGGTTATTTCAAGGGGTGGGGTGCAGCCTTGGTGAGAGATACGATACCTGTAGTGGTGTATACAAGTCTGAGACTACCTTGTATAGGTGCGACTTGAATAGCGCACTGTCCTAGTCTATAATAGCCTCCGATTTGAGCTGTGGTCCACCTTGTTTAGCCTCCTATAGCCCGTCATCCTGACGGCAGTTCTGGTTGCATGGGAGGGTGTTCTGATCATGTGATGTCACCGTGATGCAACAACCCTACCCTCTACTCCTCAAGCTGCAGGAGCTTCCCCCCCCACAGGAATAAAGTGTGAGAAAGCTTTATAACTACTTCGCCCACCTTTAAACTGGACTAAAAGGGTTTAAAATATCCTGGAAACTTTATTTTGTTGCGTGGTGCACACTACTTTGACAATCCATCACACATACTATTTAACAAAACAATAACAATTACCTTAACAGCCGATCAATCTACTATCTGATTGATCGCCTTTATATACCCCAAGGTCCTCAAACGTTTTTTTTTTTTTTTTTCCAAATAAAAAATACCAAAAATGGCCGCAACGCAAGCCGCAAACCTCGTCGAGCGCGCCATCCGACACACCCGCGGCGACGCCGACATCCACACCGACATCAGCAACTACAACAATGAGTTTGGCTCGGAGACGGGCGAGAGGATCCGCGCGGCTATCTGGAAGGGGAAAAATGAGGTTGGGATCGGTGCGTCTTTACTCCTACTACCTCTCGAGTTGTTGTTGTTGTTGTTGGAGGAGGTGTTGCAAGGGACATGAGAGAGAGAGAGAGAGAGAGAGAGAGAGAGAGAGAGAGAGAGAGAGAGAGAGAGAGAGAGAGAGAGAGAGAGAGAGAGAGAGAGAGAGAGAGAGAGAGAGAGAGAGAGAGAGAGAGAGAGAGAGAG